>JAJOHG010000048.1:0-245620 GCA_021029095.1 Phellopilus nigrolimitatus | reverse complement strand
CCAGATTGGTTGCTGCGATCGCTGCCGTAGAGCTCCCCAACAGCCAGTGGCCAGAAATCATCGAGATTCTATTTCGCTTTATGGACGGCCCCGATGATGTGAGCCTCAAGATCGCGACGCTCCAGGCGATTGGGTACATCTGCGAAACTATCGTGCGTAGACGGCTTTTTGCTTGTCTATGCTCGCTCTAACTCTCGCTTAGAAACCCGAGATATTGAGCATGCGATCTAATGAGATCCTGACGGCTGTTATTCATGGTGCCCGCGAGGAGGAACCCTCGGTTGACGTTCAGCTTCCCGCCATCAACGCTCTTTACATTTCCTTAGAGTTTGTTCGCGACAACTTTAAGCGCGAGGTATGTGCCAACCGCTTTTTTCGGCGTTTTTACTGACTTTTCTCGCTTAGGGTGAGCGCAATTACATTATGCAAGTCGTGTGTGAGGCGACACAAAACCTGTCCGTACCCGTGCAAGTCGGCGCGTTTGAGTGCCTTGTCCGAATAATGAGCCTTTATTATGATAAAATGGTGTTTTATATGGAACGAGCGCTCTTTGAGGTGAGTATCGGGCATCAAACATCAAATGAATTTTTGTACCTCAACATTAATCTCAACAACTTCTTTTCAGCTGACTGTCCTCGGCATGAAACACCCTGAA
Organism: Phellopilus nigrolimitatus; assembly: GCA_021029095.1. Lineage (NCBI taxonomy): Eukaryota > Fungi > Basidiomycota > Agaricomycetes > Hymenochaetales > Hymenochaetaceae > Phellopilus > Phellopilus nigrolimitatus. The sequence continues at coordinate 244,965 of JAJOHG010000048.1, read as the reverse complement.
GAAAGCATCTCATTACAAGCCGTTGAATTTTGGTCGACTGTATGCGAGGAAGAAATCGAGCTAGCCATCGAGGCTTCATAGGTGCGTTTTCTGCCTTCCGAACCTGGTTACGTTTATACGAAAACAAGGTATCTGACTTGTTTTTCTAGGCTGCGGAGTATGGTGAAGCACCGGAGACTGAATCCAAGAACTTCGCAAAAATTGCCCTACCTGAAATCATCCCGGTTCTGCTTGGTTTACTGACTCGGCAAGACGAGGATGCCGATGAGGATGAATGGAACGTGTCCATGGTGGCGGCCACCTGCCTCGCGCTACTCGCCCAGACTGTCCCGGAGGCTATTGTGCCCGCCGTGATCCCATCCATCCATCGAGGCGAACATCAAGGCTGCCAACTGGCACCAACGCGAGGCGGCCGTGAAGACGTTCGGCTCAATTCCCGATGGACCGGACCCGACGGTACTCACACCGCTCGTCACTCAAGCGCTGCCGATCCTCGTCGACATGACTCGGGACGAGAACTTGCACGTGAAGGACACCGTCGCGTGGACGCTTGGCCGTATCTGTGACCTGCTCGTCGTCACACTCAAGCCCGATGAGCACCTCCATCCGCTCATCTCCGCACTTGTGAACGCGCTCGAAGACAAGCCGCGAATTGATGCGAACTGCTGTTGGGCGTTTATGAATCTCAGTGATCAGCTTAATTCGTTCTACAAGGAGGAAGGCGCAACGTCGAGCAGTGTCCCGCTCTCGTCGTATTACAAAGGCATCGTGACTGCCTTACTTCGTGTCACTGATGGGTAAGTGCAAAAGTAACTTGATCCCTCATATCAGTCAATTTAATTTATTGCAGGACTGACAATGAGTCCAATTTCCGTACGTTTGCGTACGAGGCGCTGGCGTCGTATGTCACATACGCTGGCCCTGAGTCGATCACTGTAGTCCAGAACAGGGCCCTCGCTACTTTGTCGCGCATGGAGCAGCTTATCGGCGTTCAGAACTAGCTCCTCGGCATCGACGATCGCAACAACTGGAATGAGCTGCAGAGCAACCTCTGCAGCGACTTGATCGTGCGTTCGTATTTCTCAATAATAACTCGTTAAAACAATGGTGTGGATGCTGATGCTAAGTTAATTGCTCTGCGATCCAGAGCGTTGTCTACATGCTTTGCAATGGCATTGAGCCACTGGCGGACCAAATTATGACCGTCTTGTTGGGTCTTACCCGGTCTAGCAAGACATCAGCCGTGCTTGAAGATGCTTTCCTCATCGCGGGCACCATGGCTGCCACCCTCGAGGTTAAGCTCCCGCCCTATATTCAAGCCTTCTTGCCATTCCTCTACCCGGCACTCAAGGCGCACCAGGACACGCAGCTGTGCACGGTCGCGATCGGTATCATCGGCGACATCTCGCGCGATTGGCGAGCAGAGCGTGCAGTATGCCGATCCATTTATGTTGGTGCTGCTCGAGAGCCTATCGAGCGAAACACTCAACCGTAACGTGAAGATCCCGATTCTGTCGTGCTTCGGTGACACCGCGCTCGCGATCGATTCAGGTTTCGAGCCGTACCTTGACCATACCATGGATGTCAAGCTTGTTGATGCGCGCAAGGAGAATGAATGGCGATGCAGAGAGCAGCGCGAAAGAGAGCATGCCGCAGCTGCGTGCGCAAATCACAAATGAGCTCAATGAGCTCCTCCACCCGCTCATCTCCGCACTTGTGAACGCGCTTGAGGACAAACCCCAAATTGTTGCCTCATGAATTTCAGCAATCAGCTCAGTTCGTTCTACGAGGAGGAAGGCGCGACATTGAGCAGCGGCCTGTTTGCGCTGTATTTGTGAGCATTTGTTCAACAGCAATAATCGAAATGCGACTACCGCAAACGCGCCTTCGAAATTTTCTTACAAGAGAACCGAGTGTTTTGGAAATCGTGCGGTCCTACCAAGATGAACTGACTTCATGCGCATGATGTCACTGGAGTCGCGGCACGACTGCTGTTCGGGTCCATCTCGTACCTGAGGCATGCTAGCAGCGGAGGCTACAGAATATGAGTCCAGTCAGCGGAAGGCACTTATCGCGGTTCATGATATGTAAACTATGTTTGGAAGGGATATGAACACCTTGTCTTTTCAACAGATACGACAACTGACGTAATGCTACGTTCAGCAGGAAAGCGTACTGCTCAAGCCTCGACACAGCCTGAAATCCCCCGACACACCCTGGATGTTGGTGGTCCAAGCAATATGTCGCAGTGGGGATCGGACCGTACGGCGACTCCTGTGCAGTCTTGCTCGTAGACAAAAAGATCGACGTTTGCTGGCGGCCGACTCAGTGGAGACTTTAGGCGTGCCACCTTCCTTGTCCTCTGCGCTCAGTTCTTTCGATGACACATTTCCCTTCGGCACAGGTGGTGCAGAAGGCTTCCCGCACGTAGAGCACTGAAGACACTGCAAATGCCAGTGTTGGTACGTTCCGAGACGCGCGCAATCCTCCTCCACAGTCGTCTCACATTTCATGCACAGATTGGATGGGGGTAAGCGTACGCACTCTTTGTGTAAGTACTTATGCAACAGATCGCTCTCATCGTGTCGTACAAATGTGACTCCATTATGTTTATATTATTACTTTTCTACACTATGTAATGAATTGCTTCGATGCCTTCTTCACGAATCTGTTGCATGGCCGCCTCTGAGCGCGATGAATGTACGTCGGCCGGAACTTGAGCGAGAATGTCGAAGGTGGTCAGGTCGCAATTCGATGTGGGTCTGTGGGACACGGTGCGAGAGGTCCACGCATGCCGGGCACGCGAGCGGCATGATGGCTAGCCGGCACCGGCGATCACCGGAGGAAGCGGTTAAGCGACGGCAGACGTGCCTGGTTTCTCGAGAAACGCTGAGGTAAGCACCCCCCGCCACCGTGGCGTTTCTCGTGAAAGAAAAGCTCCTCTTCCTTTTCACTCAATACCGCCAAAAGGGCTTGGGTGAAAAGGAACATTTGCCAAACAACAGCGCGCATTCATTCACCTAAAAAACATCAGAATGACTGGTTTGAAGTCTGATACGGCTCGTCCGGTCCTTTCCCGCACCCCAACTTACGCGAACGGCTTCCCGACCGCGCCTGCTACCACAGCGCTGCCCAACGGCCGCGATTCACCTTCAAAAAATGGGAACGCCGTCCTCGAGCTGAGCGATGGTACAGCTTTCCAAGGAATTAGCTTCGGTGCGACGGAAAAGAGTGTCGCAGGCGAATGCGTCTTCCAGACGGGTGAGTCGAATAAAACTTGCATTTGTTTTTCACGTGAATTCATGTAAATTTTGTTAGGTATGGTGGGTTACACGGAATCGCTCACAGACCCGTCGTACGAGGGTCAGGTTCTCATTCTAACCTACCCGCTCGTCGGAAACTACGGTGTGCCTCACCGTCCTGCGCCTTCGCTCGAAGACCTGCCCGCAGACTTCGAGTCCTCGCGCATACATGTTACCGCTCTCGTCGTTGGTTATTACTCTGAAGACTTCAGTCACTATCTTGCAAACTCGTCGCTTGGAGACTGGCTAAAGGAGAACGGCATCCCCGCCATCTACGGTGTGGACACGCGTGCAATCACCAAAAAAATTCGTGAGAAGGGATCAATGCTCGGTAAGGTACTCATGATGCGTGCTACGGCGGGCCATGAGCGCTTCCGCGCTCTGGAGCCCAACCCCAAGCCGTCGACATCACGTGCCCAGTCTCAGGACTTGCAGGTATGGAGAGAGGACTACTTCGACATAGACTTCAAGGACCCGAACCAGGAGAACCTGGTCTCAGCGGTGTCCATATCCGTACCCAAAATTTACAAGCCCGTTGGCGAGGCACGACTTCACCCGTCCAACAGGCCGATTCGTGTGGTGGCGATCGATGTGGGCATGAAGTTCAACCAGATCCGCTGTTTTACGCATCGCGGCGTGGAGCTCAAGGTCGTGCCGTGGGACTATGACTTTTTGGCACCGGGTGAAGATCCGTTCGATGGCTTATTCGTCTCGAACGGACCAGGAGACCCGACAATGGTACCGGAGACCATTGCGCGACTGCAAAAAGCCATGGAAGATGCAACACGTCCGATATTCGGCATTTGCTTGGGTCACCAGCTGCTCGCACTTGCAGCAGGCGCCACGACGTCGAAGATGAAGTATGGCAACCGTGGGCACAACATCCCGTGCACGGACGCATTGAGCGGGCGATGTTACATCACAAGTCAGAATCACGGGTTCCAGGTTGACACGCAGAGCCTACCGGCCGGTTGGAAGGAGCTATTCCGAAACGCGAACGACGGCAGCAACGAGGGAATCTATTGCGAGGACAAGCCATACTTCTCCGTGCAATTCCACCCCGAGTCTACACCCGGGCCGCGCGACACGGAGTTCCTCTTCGACGTGTTCATTAAAAACATTGTCGACAGCGCTGCGACGGGTGTACTCGTGCCCATTTCTATGCCCGGCGGCACAAAGGAAGAGAATGAAAAACGGACGCCGCGCTCGGACGTGCACAAAGTGCTCATTCTCGGTTCTGGTGGTCTCTCGATTGGACAGGCGGGCGAGTTTGACTACTCCGGCTCGCAAGCGATCAAAGCACTCAAGGAGGAGGGCATCTACACCGTTCTTGTAAACCCGAACATTGCAACGATCGCCACTTCGAAAGGACTCGCGGACAAGGTGTACTTTCTGCCCGTGACGCCGGATTTCGTGCGGCGTATTATCCGGTACGAGCGCCCGGACGGCATCTATGTGACCTTCGGGGGCCAGACTGCGCTTAACGTAGGCATTGCGCTCAAGGACGAGTTCGCGCAGCTTGGCGTGGAAGTGCTGGGCACGAAGATCGACACAATCATTATGACTGAGGATCGCCAAATGTTCGCGGACGCGATGTCGCAGATCGGGGAACGCTGCGCACAGAGCGCGACGGCAATCACGGTGGATGAGGCATGCGCTGCGGCGCACACGATTGGGTTCCCGGTCATTGTGCGTGCGGCGTATGCACTCGGCGGGCTTGGTTCGGGTTTTGCGCAGAACGAGGCGCAGCTGCGCGCATTATGTGGGAAGGCCTTTGCGACGAGCCCGCAGGTGCTTGTCGAGAAGAGTATGAAAGGCTGGAAAGAGATCGAGTATGAGGTCGTGCGCGACTGCAGAGACAACTGCATCACTGTCTGTAACATGGAGGTAAGAAAGCTCATCCTCAATAAGTTGTGTGGGATATATATCTGACTTGCTTGATAGAATTTCGATCCTCTTGGTATTCATACAGGTGACTCTATAGTCGTGGCCCCCTCACAGACCCTCTCGGACGCCGACTACAACATGCTTCGTACGACCGCAATCAACGTCATCCGCCACCTCGGCGTCGTTGGCGAATGCAACATCCAGTATGCACTGAATCCAATCTCGAAAGAGTACTGCATCATCGAGGTACGCGCTTTTGTCAAACAAAATCAGATCTAAGAAGAGAACCCCCAATACTAAATAAGTTGCCATCCACAGGTGAATGCACGCCTGTCGCGTTCTTCCGCGCTCGCTTCGAAGGCCACTGGCTACCCGCTGGCATTCATCGCCGCGAAGCTCGGGCTGGGCATCCCGCTCAACGAGATCAGGAATTCCGTCACGCGTGTCACCTCCGCATGCTTCGAGCCTTCCCTTGACTATGTCGTCGTGAAGATCCCACGCTGGGATCTCAAGAAATTCAGTCGGGTAAGCAGGCTGCTAAGCAGCAGCATGAAGAGCGTCGGCGAAGTGATGGCCATTGGCCGCACGTTCGAGGAGACCATCCAGAAGGCAATTCGTGCGATTGATGACCAGTTTCCTGGGTTCTCGAAGGTGGGCACCTGCTTTTAACCCTTTTTTTGTCGTTTATCGACTCCCGAACGGCGCTGACGAGAAAATTGTATAGAATGACCTTGTCGATGATATTGATGAGGAGTTGCTGAACCCGACGGACAAGCGCATGTTTGCGATCCACACGGCATTCGCTCGAGGCTATAGCATCGAGAAGATCTGGCAGATGACAAACATTGACAAATGGTTTTTAACACGTTTGCAAAACTTGTTCAAAATGGAGCAATATCTTTCGTCAGTTCCTCCTTTATTTACAAGTGTTTTTCAAGGAAGAGCTGATGTTTTTAAACTCACAGAGATTGTAATGTGTCGGCACTGACCAAAGACCTACTCACGCAGTCCAAGCAGATGGGTTTCTCAGATCGCCAACTTGCCAGCTGCTTCAATTCGACGGAGCTCGCTATTCGCCGCCTGCGTCAGGAATTTAACGTCTCCCCATTCGTCAAACAGATTGACACAGTCGCTGCTGAGTTCCCTGCGTTCACCAACTACCTCTATACGACTTACAATGCTGTTGAGCACGACGTCAATTTCGACGACCACGGTATAATGGTCCTCGGTTCAGGCGTCTATCGCATTGGCTCTTCTGTCGAATTCGACTGGTGTGCTGTACGGGCCATCAGAACTCTTCGCGACCAAGGCATCAAGACTGTTATGGTCAACTATAACCCTGAAACTGTTAGCACGGACTATGACGAGGCAGATCGTCTTTATTTCGAGACGATCAGTTTGGAGACGATCCTCGATATCTACGACACCGAACAGTCTCGCGGTGTCATTATTTCCATGGGAGGTCAGACTCCGAACAACATTGCCTTGCCACTCCATCGCGAGAATGTCCATATCTACGGGACAAGCCCGGAGATGATCGACACTGCGGAGAACAGGTACAAGTTCTCGCGTCTGCTAGACAAGATTGGAGTAGATCAGCCACTCTGGAAGGAACTAACGAGTTTCGAGGCTGCGCACGAGTTCTGCGAGAAGGTGAATTACCCTGTGCTCGTTCGGCCGTCGTACGTGCTCTCGGGCGCGGCGATGAACGTCGTGTCGTCCGCGGATGACCTTTCGAACTACCTGACTCAGGCGACAGCCGTCTCGCGGGACCACCCGGTGGTAATTACAAAGTACATCGAACAGGCGAAGGAGATTGAGATGGATGCCGTGGCCAAGAACGGCAAGCTTGTTATGCATTACATCTCTGAGCACGTCGAAAATGCAGGCGTCCACTCCGGAGACGCTACCCTGATCCTTCCTCCGCAGGATCTCGACCCCGAGACGGTGCGCCGTATCGAGGAGGCGACTGCAAAGATCGCGAACGCACTCAATGTCACGGGCCCCTTCAACATTCAATTTATCGCGAAGAACAACGACATCAAGGTCATCGAGTGTAACCTCCGCGCGGCGCGCTCGTTCCCCTTTGTATCCAAGGTCACGGGCGTGGACGCCATCGAGATGGCCACGAAGGTTATGTTGGGCATCTCTGTCGAGTCGTACCCTGAGCTCAATTTGCCTCCGGACTATGTTGGGGTGAAGGTCCCTCAATTCAGCTTCAGCCGTCTGTCAGGGGCTGACCCGGTCTTGGGGGTTGAGATGGCTTCAACTGGAGAGGTCGCATGTTTCGGGCGGGATAAGTATGAAGCTTACCTGAAGGCTTTAATATCTACTGGAATTGTCCCGCCAAAGAAGAACATTCTTTTCTCTGTAGGGAGCTTCAAGGAAAAGATGGAGATTTTACCTTCCGTGCAGAAACTTGTCGCGACAGGCTTCAACATTTTTGCGACGTCTGGAACGGCCGACTTCCTCACCGAGCATCACGTCCCCTGCAAAGTCCGTTTAATTTTAACTGATTTGCTTATCTATTGTTTTTTTATTAAGACTTGATTTCAAAGTACCTCGACCTTCTCGGAGAAGAAGCTGGAAAAGAGAAGTCCGAATACTCGCTCACGCAGCACCTGGCGAACAACCTCATCGACATGTATATCAATCTTCCATCGAAGAACCACTACCGCCGTCCGGCCAGCTATACGAGCAAAGGTTACCGTACACGCCGTATGGCAGTGGATTTCGCTGTCCCCCTCATCACCAACGTAAAGTGCGCGAAGTTACTTGTGGAGGCACTTGTTCGCAAGTCGTCTACCGAGGTGTCAAGTGTGGATTATCAAACTTCTCATAAAGTCCACACTTTTCCTGGTCTTGTCAGCATCTCGACGTTTGCCCCCGGTCTCAACTTTCCGGGAAGTAAGGATTTCGAGGACATCACTAAAGCCTCACTCGGTGGAGGGTTCACGACGACACTTGTCTTGCCCTTCGGCACCTCGGCTCAGATCGTTGATGCTGCCTCTCTCGATGCTGCACACGCAAGTGCCTCCGGATCTGCGCTCTGCAACTATGCACTGAGTGTAGTCGCTTCGTCGACCAATGTTCAGGCTCTCGACGAGGAGACCCAAGCGGAGTCGAAATCTTTATACATTCCGTTCAGCAGTCTCTTCGCGGCTCGGTCTATGTCTCAGCAGGTCGCTGCTGTCGCCGCACATTTCGCTGCATGGCCATCTGACAAGCCCATTGTTACTGATGCCAAAGGGTCCGAGCTTGCGTCTGTTCTACTCATTGCTAGTTTGCATAGCCGTGGCGTCCATGTGACTGACGTACGCAGTCGAGAGGACCTTCTGTTGATCTCGTTGAGTAAGGCGAAGAAGCTGAAGGTTACCTGTGATGTTTCAGCGTATGCATTGTTCTTCAATCGCGAGGACTTTGAGGGTGTCAGGTGTCTCCCGACGAAGGAGGATCAAGCTGGCCTTTGGAGCAATTTGGACATTGTCGACGCGTTTTCAGTTGGTACTCTTCCGTACGAGCTGGCATCCGAACTCGGCAAAACCTTCTCTACCTCGGTTGGTATCGAAGATACTCTTCCGCTGCTGCTGACTGCCGTCAGCGACGGAAAGCTCACGCTTGAGGCAATCAGAGAGCGTTTGCACGACAACCCGATCAGAATATTTGGTCTTTCGGAGCAGGCTCATACGCAAATCGAGGTTGTGGTTAATCGCAAATCAATTATCGCGAAGAAAAAGGTCTTGACATGGTCCCCTGTCAACAAGTCGGACATAAGCGGAACAGTTAGCAGAGTTCTTGTACACGGGCAAACCATCTTCCTCGATGGAGCGCTCATCACTACGCCTCTGGGTCGCGATGTTTCGAGTGCAACAGTCTCTCGCGCAACGCTTGACAGGCGGTCGTCGATGAGCGGCCCGCGGCCGACATTTTCTGCAACACTCTCTACAGAGCAAGCCACTGCTACTGCTAGCATGCTGAAGCTAGCGGATGCTATTCTTCCGGCGCAATATGGACCCATGCCCTTGACCTCTGCAGTTGCTAGCCCCAACGCACTAGCTATCGCTTCGGTACCTCGCGTGTTCTCGCCACTCACCCCACACCCTTCCTTCCATCGTAAAAACATGCTATCCGTTAAGCAGTTCACGCACTCGGACATGCACGACCTTTTCAGCTTGGCGCACGAAATGCGGCTGCAAGTGGAACGTAACGGTACTCTAGACATTCTCAAAGGCAAAATACTCTGCACGCTTTTCTATGAGCCGTCGACTCGTACAAGCGCGTCGTTCGATGCGGCAATGAAACGCTGTGGAGGCGAAGTTGTCCAAATTAATGCAGAGGTATCATCGGTTCTCAAAGGCGAAAGTCTGGCAGATACCGTACGAACTCTTAGTTGTTATGCCGATGCCATCGTTATCAGGCATCCAGAGGTCGGTAGCTCACAGACGGCGGCAAAGTTCTCGCCTGTTCCCATTATCAATGCTGGAGATGGCATTGGTGAACATCCAACTCAGGTAAAAAAACATATTGCTCTTTTCTTTCGGTGATTGTAATAACTGGACTTACTTGTATCTTCAGGCTCTGTTAGACGTGTACACGATTCGCTCGGAGCTTGGTACCGTAAATGGGCGTACTATCACTCTCCTAGGAGACCTCAAGAATGGGCGTACAGTACACAGCCTTGTCACACTCCTCTGTCTATACTCGGTCCGCCTCAACTTCGTCGCTCCACCGTCGCTTGCAATGCCTCAAAGCGTGATTAATGCGGCACGCAAAGCGGGTGTCTACGTAAGGGTGTGTGACTCGTTGGAGGAAGTCCTCGCGGACACGGACGTGCTCTACGTCACGCGCGTACAAAAGGAGCGCTTCGAGAGCGAGGAGGACTGGATTAGAGTCAAGGATGTATACAGGATCGATCACTCTGTTCTCTCGAGGGCAAAAGAGGACATGATTGTCATGCACCCTCTCCCGCGCGTGAACGGTCTGTTTATTTTCTTCCATCTCTTGCACTTGAGATACATTCTGACTCTGAATCGCAGAAATCGACCCAGAGGTTGACTTCGACTCCCGCAGGGCCGTTTACTTCCGCCAGATGCGTTATGGCTTATTCGTGCGTATTTAATGTCAGAAATTCCTTTATGATGTCTCTGATAGACACATTTCAGGTTCGCATGGCTCTACTGGCCAGCGTTATGGGATAAGAGGACATTATATAAGAAAAGATAAGTCATGTATAAAGTCTCGACAGAAGGGTGAAAACAAGCTTGGATAAGTAAATCTATTATGTATTATTATAGATATAATACAATTTGGTGACATTTTCATTTTACTTTCTTATTGCTCTGTTGGTGCCGCCACTTGGAAGAAGCACGAACAACGAGACCGATACGAAAAAGTATTTATGAGTACATAGCAGTGAGAACGGAATGACCCTCCAAGAGAACTCAGTCAGATGCGAAGGGAAATATGGCTTTACGACTCTAATACAAGCACCCGAGACATTTTACTTTGCCTGACGATTGACTTAGCGTCTACGTTTCGTTTCGCAGCTCAATGATTTCGCAAAGCGCAGTCATTTGCGATTTTTGGATTTGACCTTTCGCCTGTGACGGGAAGCTCTATAGTAAATCATCGCGGTCTCTTGAGTTTTGGTTAAGTTTTGTTTCCGGTCTTATCTCGACGAGCTCGACACACCTATGGCAGACCGCTTCGACGGCATCTTATCAAACTGCATGTATAGTGTATGTCCACCGTCTACCTCTAGGGATTTAGGTGAGTTGAAGATCAATCATCCAGGCTTTGTTGCTGGATCCCAAGTGCAGTGGGTCATAAAAGTCTTCGCCTCCCCTAAAAAAAGAAAGCGGTTCCCGTCTGCATTGTCCAGACAAAAATGTGGTCAACTAGCGTTTGGTTGCTTACAATATATGCTCTAAATGCATATTGCAAGCATACAATATATACTTGCTAACTAGATTTTGCGTGAGTTGAGCGGGCAGCATACCATAAGCAAAGGTGTGTGATATCTCGACGTGGTATCGTTTGCTACAAGTGGGATCCGCCTTCCTTTCAGGGGAAGGCGGGGAAGACTTTTCTGTCTCACCTATAGCTTCTCGTACGACGGTTCGCAAGTCAGTGCTCAATTATAATAGTGCTCTCCAAACGTCGGGCAGAAACGTCGAAGTCTTACATAATGGTATACATGGACTCACAAGTGGTATACATGGATTCACAAGGTTTATATGTACGTAAACGCATTTGCCGAGTGCCTGTATCCCACTTCTTAATGTCGACGTCTGATATTTACGTGCCTACCGAGAAATAAAACAAATCGAAATATATGTACGCGCTTCAGTCAAAATATTGGATGACAATGGATGTCGAGTCTATCGTTGGGAAGTAGAGAGCTCCGCTGTAGGATTCCACGCTCAAGCTCGCCGCATATGGCAGATCGAGACTACTGAACACCACTTCTTTCTCGCGCGAAATGGTAGCGAGCTTCCGTACGACTTCTGGGGGGTCGCGGTGAAGGGTTTTATTGTAGAACGAGATCGCTGTCGCACCGGCCTGCGAAGGTGGACTCATGAGGCTGAACATGTTAGGCTGCTCGTCCAAGGCTATAGACTCTGGAAGCCCGAGATGCGAGAGGCGCGGATGACCAGACGCACCCGCATCGGCTGTATCTGAAACACTCTCCAAGAGAAAGAAGTTTGCCACGCAGAAGTCGCGCGTGGTTTCTGCATTGTATACGTCCAACAGTACAGTGATGGCGATGCCATCTCGCTCTGCTGCGGGCTTCCAGTGGGAGGTGCAGACGGACAGCATCGCTCTGTGGTAATATAAATAGGGGGGCGGGATGATGAAGCACCTCGTGTACGGAAGGTCGTTGAGGATCAGTCGGCACATCGAGGCCTGGGCGGTGCTAGCCAGGGAGTCGCGTATAGACGAGAGCAGTACGGCCATGACTGACTTACTCCCGGAGTCGCCGTACACGCAAATGAGATAGTCATCTACTATGTCTATGGCGTCGAGTGTGCCCTGCCACAAAAGCATCGGTCAATTTCCCTGTTTCGTATTTTTCAAGGAGATGTAGACATACCTCAACGATCACGGCCGAGAGGTCCTTTTCCCAGAACGTCAGGACAAGATGGCCCTCCGTGTAAGCTGCAGATACGTCGCCGCATAACTTTGAGAATATCAACGATCCATGCAACGTATCGAGTTCTTCTGGCGCGCACTTGTAAAGGCATGTAGCCACTTTCGTCAGGCAAGAAATCTAGAATAACTCGAGAGTCCTGAATAATAGTGAAGTATCAGCGTGCCATGACAATGGGCATGTTCAGCAGACGTCATATATCTCACCGTTCGTTGACGTCACTATTTGTAGATTCGCTCACCACAAGCACGCGCGCGTCGCCATTGGGTTGCATGTCATAACTGAAGCTGCACACTCTCAGTGTCTGCATGCCAGACGCGTCGGATGAGGCTCGTGGAGGGTACGTCCACACACACACGCCGCACAACACGTCCCAGCACTGCAAGTGTCCCGCAGACCAGTGGACCAGCAGAAAACTGCTCCCGGGGAGCAGCGTCACATCCGTTCCCGCGCCATGCGGTTTCCCGAGTGCGCCGTCCGCGTTCGCCGACCCGATGGGTACTGTGATCTCGCGTGTGGGTCGCGGTGGAGCGGAGCCGGAGCAATTGAGATGTCTCCGCCGCGCGCGCACGACGAGTGTGCGCAAATCAGACCAGGAAAGCTCGCTGAGAGGAACGTGCCGAGGTAGATCGGGCGCATGGTTTTGGTCCAGCGCGTGGAGGTATTCTAGCCAGGTGAGCTTATTGGAAACGACCTCGAGAAACAACTTGGACGTCTGGGGAAAAAATTGGCTCGTCGTTCGGCTGGGGAGATATATTGGATATACGTACAGCTTCTAGACATAGGATTTCCTCCAAGCCACAAAATGAAGCGATTCCGAACCAGATATCGATTGGGACCGCAGAGACGTCGAAGGACATTTTCGGATGGCTCGTTGAGCCATCGTGCACGACAGGGCTTGCATCTTTGTATGCCTCACGAAGTTTGCGCCAGACCTGTATTTACTGGCAGCGGTGTTGAGACGAAGTTTGCGCAGGGCGAAAAGCAAAGTTGCTAGGTAGAACATATTCAAGAGCAAACTATATTATGTAATGAAATACGATTCCTGACGTAAGGAAGGGATCATCCATTTTGGATTGCAGTGTAAGTAGTCACGGTCATAGTTACTGTACGAAAAAGTGTACAATGTCGTCGAAAAGTGTACAAAGAGTGTGAAAACGTATGCCTTAGAATGGGAGTGGTTCACTGCCACACGACTCCGCCACGGGTCACACCTTTTCCTTGCTCATATCTAACATGTCTATTTTTTTTTCTCTGCATATAAACCTTGATCAATCATCTGTTATGAAGGCCCATGTCTAAGGTATGTATCCGTGTTTACTTTTGTGCATATATGTGGCTGAGTGATATGTGAAAGCTGACCGGTTGGGCACTGCTCTGGTGACAACAAATTTGAGCCTCTTTTTTCAATGTGAAGGCATTCCTTGGCCGAGCTACGCGTGGATTCAAACAGTCAAAAATACATATTACAGTAAGTCAAAAGTGCTGTCCAGATCGAGTAGACCAATAGATACACCATATTCATAGAGGTCTTATTAGGTAATGAAAACCATTAAATGAGAGGATAAGCTATAATGGTAACCGGCCGAGAGTCCCAAGCTTCGCCTGGAACCCCAGAGAGTCCTTGAACGCTCTCCGTGAGGTTGCGGCCTCCGGTATACCTAAGAAAAGGCCACCAGTTCAGTTTTCATAACAAGAAGATTCCAAGAAAGACGTACCGCTACTCTTGGCAAACGAAGCTATCGGGCGTGCCCTTCCAGTCGTCCAGGACATACTTCTCGCGCGAGCCAGGCCCGTCCTCCTCGTCTTTGTCCGGACCGAACAGGTTGAACGTGAGCTGTGCATGGCTCACCCCCGTGTACGTCGTCACGCACGGAGAACGCGTCCGCCAGCGCATCGTCCTCGCCTGCCGCGGTGTCATCCGCCTTGCCCTCCCCCGTGTTCGGCGTCGCGTCGAAGTTCGAGCCCACGTTCGCGTCCGAGTCGCCCTGCGGCCACTGGCGCTGCGCGTCCCCGCCCTCATCTGTGCGCCTTCCACGCTCGCCCTCTACGCGCTTTGCTTGCTCGTCCTCCTCTGCGCAACTTGCGTCTTCGCCCTCCGCCGCAGCCTCCTCCGCAGCCTCCTCCGCGCGCTTCGCATGCCTCCGGCACTCGTCCGCATCGACTGCGACTGCGGCCTTTATGGGCTTCGCCGCGCCCCATCCGAGGATAAATCCAAGCCCGAGCCGCCTCGCCAGCAGCAGCCTTGCTCGCTGCGTCCGCACGCTCCTCGACGGCGCGCATGCCTTCGCGCGCAGCGCTCAGCCAGAGGTCGTGGCAGAAGTACGCCTGCGAGCTGTCGAGGCACGGCGCGGCGAGCGGTCGGAAAAGACACCGTTACTACATACTTCAAACCGCCAGCATCGACGCGTTGCTGCAGGAGCCCCCCCCCCCCCCCCCCCCCCCCCGCGGCGCGACAGCCTCTTTCAGTCCGCTCTCTGCCGCTGCTGGACGGGCGAACAGAGTTGCAGCACGAGCACGCTCGTGTTTCGCGGGTAAAAAATGCAGCCGTCTACGAGGCGCACTCACTGGGGCAGCCAGCGCTGCCTGGATAACGCCGTGCAAGGGAAAGGTCGGACTCGCAGCAGGTCGACAAAGGAAATCCGTCAACGTCAAGGATAAATGCGCCCTTATTTGCCGTGGTGACCTTCTCGCTCATCACTGCCTATGGCATTCACTCACCCAAAATAATTACATAGTTTATGTTTGTCGTTTATCTAGAGTGCACGTGTTCTAATATATACTAAAGCAAATGGCAATGTTTGAAAAAGCAATAAGTTGCCATGGAAGCAATGCCCCACAACCAAAGTGAGATAAACGAAGGGATGCGTTGAATCCAGCCCGTTTTCGACGGCTTCGGATTCTTTGGCTGTCTATGGACGCCTTCAGAACTCATAGCCTATTATGTAGGCCCGAAGCTCCGCTCAACATGAATGTGGCTCGGCACGCGCCACTCCAAGTCATGGATCTTTGATCACAAACCGGTCTACATACTATGATGCATGTCAAATATCAGATTGCTACCATTCAAAAGAGGCAAGATATCATCAATTTTGGAGGATGTGCATGTACATACAGGTTCAAGCAATAGTATTACAGCCAGAGCGAAAAAGAGCAGACTTTGAAAACACACAAGATACTATTTATGCTACGAGGCGCGATGTGCTCGAGTTTGCTGGACAACCTTACGTGTAGTGAGAGTAGCATTCCACTTCCACACATCCCTGTGGGCTATTTCAATATGAACGGATTCTCTTCCTCATCTTCCTCTCCCTCCTCTTCCTCTCCCTCCTCTTCTTCGGATCCCTCCTCTTCCTCTCCCTCCTCTTCTTCGGACACTGATCCAAGCTCCAACTGGTCCTCGCCCGTAGTCACACCTTCAGCTACAGGCTCTTCAACAGGAATCATTCCCGAAAGCTTCGGTTGGCCCGTCCAATCAAAGCACTCGGGGCCTTTTATCCAAAACGGCTTCAGTCGCCGCACTGCGGACAATGCATCCTTTGTCTGCCGCGGATGTTCTTGCAAGATATGGCGCGATGAGAGTAATGCCGCGTATACATCTTTGCTGTCCACTACACCGTATACCGACGGCGAACAACCGTTTACGAAAATAGCGTATCGCGGGTGCACCACTTTTGCAATGTTCTTCCCTTTGGCAGTGTTCCTATTGCTCCTCTTTCCCATATGGCTAATCCTTAAAATTGATGGCGTACCTTCGACCACATTGACGGTCGACCTCTCCCCTGCAGAAGAAGCACGGGTCGGAGTGCGAGGGCGAGCTACTTCCGTGGGCGAGCTCTTCGCCTCGTACTTGGCCTGTGTCTGATAAAAAGGCTGCACACCCAACTCCATGACAATTGTGATGTATGGCCGCCTATCCTTCTTCGGGCCGGACTGCGCCGGGAAAAAGTGGATGGCACGTTCGTCGATCTCAACACTGGCTTTCGTCCCAGCCCTCACTCGATCCTTGATCTGAATAAGAATTCCGGACATGATTTCTTCTCGGAGTTCCGCGTCCCATAAGATGATTGGGATATACATGTCTAAGAATGCTTGACCAGAACTGCATTGGAAAGCCATTGCACGAGCCGCCGCTGCCCAAGCGGCCTCTGTCGATATTACCGACGAGTCCCCAGCACGCTGGAAATGCGTGAAGCGCACCCAGGCTTTGTCGAAAGCCTCCTCGAAAGTCCGTCCATTTTTAACATTATCGGGGTGGCTTTTGAAGATATGTTCCGCATGCTCCTCTCCAAAGAGTGCTCTGATGTAGTGCTTCAAGGGTACACCTCTGCTGTAAAACGGACAGCCTGCCGGCCTATGGTCAACACCATTTATCATGTTTTCCTTCTGATGGGTTGCCACCGCCTTATCGTAGGCCAGGGTGAAGATGAGTCTAGCGACAGCCTCGCCACGTTCGCCTTTGTCGACCACGCCGCTATCTGTAAATTTTTGCAGAAGCCGAGAAGGACTCGCAACGTCCGTCTTGTTACTCATGACATACATCTGTCGAGCCGCTGCTTCAGCGAGGATCGGCTCCGATGGATAGCCCGTTCTGATCGTCTCACGGTGCTCAGGGATCGAGAATGCTATCGCCATGTGGCTTTGGACAAGCTTGACCATCTGCGCTTGCGTCTTCGCTCGAGATGTGTTGAAGTTAAGAAGAACGCGCACGGCCAGGACAGCTAACTTCGCATCATCGGTCATTTCAGCAGTATCAGGATTGTTACTGCCAACGAGTTTGGCCCTAGCGAGGTTGACTATTCTCCGTTCCACTCCTTCCTGCGGAACTTTCGTAAGACTGTAAAACCTGGCAAAGATACAGCATGAGTAAAATGTCATGCACAACCAGGGAAACATACACATACAATGGTCTTCCGAACTCGCTCATAAAGCGGATGTTTGCAACATCTTCTAACTTCTTCTGACCAGGTCGAATAAGTGGTTCAGCCTGGGAGCAATCGAAAGGAAGCTCCGTAAACGGAGGCTGGATAGTGTCTTCGCTAACGGCGGTTCTTGCCGAGGGATACGACCATTGAGGTGGTGCAAACTGAGAGAGACTAGAATGAGTCGACAGAAAGAGGAAGAACACCGGTTTGCTCAAAATACCATTGGCAGCTGAGCAAAATGCATGGTAAAGAGTACGACACATTGAACCTCTGTTGCTAGGTACGCAGATATTCGTCAAATCGTGGGCTTCGTCAAAATAGATCACCACACGAGCATCAAGCGATGTACAGCGGTCATCTTTGGCGAATTTGTCGACATAGGAGATCAATTCAAAGATTTTCCCTTCGGTCTGCTGCGCGACAAACTTGAATTCAGCAAGATCGACAATAGGTTCATTCTTTTCAACGTCGTCAGCGTCTTCATCGTCCCCGGGGTTCGCTTCATCTGGGACAGTATCCATCTGAGTTTGTTTATAGTTCATCTCGAAATCCAGGAATGCCTCTTCATTTCTCTACACAAAGGTAATCAATAGAGGAAAAGTCACACCCATCTGCTCAAAACACGTACTTGATACTTCATATTTGCAACCTTCCGATATAAGTCATGCCGACCTCCCTTCTCGAGATACGTTGACCACCTTTCCGCCACATGCCCATAAGTTTTCGCTTGCTTAAACGATGACTCAAGCTTTTTTACTTCTTTGAGAACTGCTGAGAACAGATTGTAGAGAAATTGCATGAAGTATAAGCGAGCTTCTTCCAACATTTTTGGTGCGTCACAAAGGTAATTGCGTATTTCTCTGTCAGGGAAAGGGTATGCATAACCTAAGAATGGCTTCGTCAGCTGAAGTAGCGAATCATCGTTTTATAACTCACCCACCTGGTCCTGGTCCGCCCTTAGATTGAACGGAATAGTGAAGACCATCTTACCGAGCTCGTGCACGGTCCGCGATTTTCCAGTTCCAGAGCTCTGGACAATGGCCAAACTGTTTGCATAGCTTCTCCCACCCATGCTCCGAGTCATGTTGGAGACCGTTTCGTGGAGCAAAATATGGGCCTTTCCCGCGTACTTAATCTTCCATGCTAGCTCGACAGCTGATACCATATTTGTCAGATGAGCCGTTCGAAGCAATACGATAAGACATGAATACCTTGCTCTGTATCGAGTTTCAGACAAAGAAAAGAATGAATCTGAGGTACACCACTCACTCTGCTGATCCTTATCATGTGGACTGAGGGAGACGTTCTTGGGCAAATCCCGTTTTTGTTGAAGCACGCCTGCGTAACCAAAGGTGAGAACGATAGAATGAGAACGAGATTCACTTACGCAGATTTCTGATTGCTCTATAATCCTTGTCCACATGCGCCTTCATAATGAAATCTTTCAAAACGGTGCCGTATTGCGACAACTTTCGTTTCGCCCCTAGCGGCCCTCGGAGCTTAGAGTCGAGTCTATGGCACGTCTCAGCGACAGCATTAAGAATCAAGTCAGCATATATCCTCTCCGGTACGCCGTCGGAAATCTCTTGAAGGTACGCCGTCGTATCCTCGTCTAGCTTACGATGATCAAGCTCGTCGGATCGGACAGACTGCAATGTTAGCTGTGAATGCGATGCCTCAGTCTTCAATTTTGTTGAGGGACGATTGGTCCCGTCAGCGTCTTCGTTGGGACGTTTCTCCCTCTGACCGGAAGAACTTCTTGCGTTCGCCATGATGGAAAAGTGAAGGATGGGAGAGCACCAGAAGTGAAGCCACCCTGTTGTTATACTGCAATACAGTGACTGTTCCTATTCAAGCTCGGGGTGTTCTGATTGGGGGCAAAGCTGTGCAGGCCCCGTGGGAGCTGCCTATAATGGCGCGCATGCGAAAGTATTTAGAAAAAAAAAAAAAAAAAAAAAAAAAAAAAAAACGAACTCCTGGACCAACGAGGTGGCAAATAAGTCCTCCACTTTTACAGATATATAAGGTCTGGTCAAATGATGAGAAAATGTTTGGGTCTATAATCCCTAAATAGCATCACGTGACCGCGCTGTGTGGCCCTCCAAGATCGTCGAGTCCATTGTGGTGCACGCGTTTCGTGATCAACTACAGTCGAACCTCCCATATTGCATCTCTCTCATAGTGCATAACCTCCCATTATGCATATATCCGGGTTTCCACCGAGTTGGTAGATAGAAAATCCCTATATGATAATGCATAAAATTATATATGCATAATGCATAGCCAATTTGAGTAAATTAAATATGGATGCCATCGGGTTGTGACATTTTTACTAATTTTTCTTCCGCATTTTTCCACTTATCAAGGACTCGATACACTCTCAATGCTCATTCCGCAGGCCTCACTGTCCTTCTGGAGAAGCCTGCGCCATTCAGCCATATCCACCAACTCAGAATGAAGCTGCAAGCAGCAAATAGAGAGCATTGTACAGCCCAACATCACACGGGGGGGGGGGGGGGGTTTCCAGATTAATTATCCTCTCATTTAATGGTTTTTATTACCTAATAAGTCAAGTTTCTCGTATTGCATAACCTCTGCATAAGCATAGACAGACCTTCCACCAACCTCTATGCAATATGGGAGAGGTTCGACTGTAAAAGCCCGATATCTCCAAAAAGGGCCATCAAGGATACCATCAATCCCATGCCCCCAATGGTGCCGGGTCAAGCACATTGGGATTACAGGTGGGTCAGAAAAGTCTTCGCCCCCCCTGAAAAAGGAAGGCGGTTCCCGCCTGCGTAGCAAAGGCTGCCGCGTCGTCGAGTCCTCGCTCACCATTGCCTACGGTGTGCTGCCAGCTCAACACATCCAAAAAATAGTTAACAAGTACGTATCGTATGTTTATAATATGCATCTAAAGCAAAGATCATGTGCAGTCAAACAATTTTTGATGCAGTCTTTGTTTCAACAAGGTGAACTGCCTTCCTTTTTTAGGGGGGGGGGGGGGGGGGGGGGGAAGGGGGGCAAAGACTTTTCTGACCCACCTGTACATCGCAGGTCACGGATCCCTGAGCTGAGCAAATAAATCCAAGCAACGTTACTCGTTGCGTTACTGTGCATGTCGTCGATCCTGCTTACTATTTTGCTGCCACTTTTTCTTTCTCGTTTCTATGGTACCTAATAGTAATAATGAAAATAAACAAGCCAGTAATTGAGGCCTCTCTAGTCTATATACACGATATTACAGACAGGTCCAGAAAGTGTCCCCTGTGCCTAATTATGGCAATTCATTTCCATCTGCGCTGCAGCCAGCTCTAGTGTTCTCAAAGGCCGGGTCAGACCCGTGCTGACCCGGGGTTGACCACTGACCTGACCCGCGGGTCAGGTCACTAGCGGGTCAGGTCAAGCTGGGCCGTTGCTGGGCCGGGTCAAGGTCAGCATCCGCCAGAATTTCCCGACCCGCCTCGACCCCCGACCGACCTTGACCTGACCTGTGACCCGGAAGTACTTGAGAGGTAGACAAGAGCATATTGTAAGCTGTGAAAGCTTGAGAAATTTCCGACCTCGGATATGTGCTATCCTAAACCAGGCATAAATTTAAGTTCTTTTGTGACAAATATACTGCATATGGTACTTGCAGTTTTGTGTCACTGCTTACAAAGCTAAGGCTGCACCAAGTTGAATATGGTTTTCTAGCTTCCTCAAGAAAAAGGAACTTTTGTATTAGCATTTTATTGTGATGAGTGTCTTATAAAGTGCAAATGGCATCTATAAAAAAAATTTGGTGAACATTTGTGGAAAATTATGTTTACTTGCAGGTCGGTGGCCGGCCCCGGGTCGACCCTGACCTGACCTGCTGGGTCAGGTCAGCTGCGGGTCACAGCGGGTCAGGTCAAGGTCAGCTAAAACTCAGAAAATCCCGACCTGGCCAGGTCAGGGTCGGGTGGAAAAGTGCTCTGACCTGGCCCGACCTGACCTTTGAGAACACTAGCCAGCTCACCACATCGTCTCCAACCTCAACCAGTTATTGGCCTCAGATCACACAAACCGCAGGTTAAGTTTAAATAAAATTGGATTATTAGACACATGAGACAGAGATGCAAACATGCACATCAGAATTGAAGCTAGGGAGTTGAAGAATGACATGTTGAGCGCAGATGGGAATAATCAGGCATGACGGACACTTTCGGGACCACCTGTACCCTTTAGGAATGAATGTGACTCAGTGTGACCAGGGTCTGGATGGGCTCGGCCGTCAGGAATCTGTGACCAGCAATCACATCATGACGCCGACGCCGAGGCAGGCGTCATGAACATTGAATGTCGCACGCTCAACTTTGAGCTCCCCTATTGCAAGCACTCCGGGTACAGTGTCTGCGATGACTTTTGCCAAGCAAAAACCGGCGCGTAGTTCCCGTCGTGACTGACAGGAGATCATTGTCTAGATTGAGTTCGCGTTCTGGCTAGAACGGACGAAAGCACGGAGGGACTGAGATAGCAATCTCTGGCTGAAGGACTCCTCGGATTCTCAGATTCATTTTTTATAAGCCACGATGTAATTTATATCATTACACAAATCTGATAGTAAAGTAGACGAATGATATACTCACTCTACTACATGTACATACATATGTTTCTCGCAACTTCCTGCGTATGGGATTTTTTGTGTCGGACAAAGTCCGACGATGAGCGTGCCACATATTTTTCCTTTCTAGGCTTTTGAACTGCTTATTGCGGCCGACTGAGACGCGAACACCTTGGACGCACGCAGCGTCCATCGCGTCGCTCAAGACTCGCGTTCCCCGCCAGCGAAGGCCTCCTCGACATCGTCGTGGACGATGCCGATCCCTTTCTTCTCGTCGTTACCATCCGCGGTGACAACCGTCGCAGAGCCAGACCCGCGTCCCGCGCACCCGTCTGCAAAGCTTCCGATCGAGCTATGGAGAGAAATATTCGTGCACGCGACTAAAGTTGCAGGAGGGTACGACACGTCGTTCAAGTACGTGATATATACTTAGGGAGACCCGATATTCTCATCATCTTCCTCCTGTCTGCAGCTCCCCATTTGAATTCTCAGACATCACGGACGGCCATAACGCGTTCCTAAAGCGACTTTCAACCAATCATCGCACAAAACAGATACTCTGTCTCGTGTCGAGGCAATGGAGAGCGATTGCACAGGAGCTCATATTTGAGTATCTTTTCCTTCAGGATACTTACGATTGGACAAAACTTGCCGACGGGCTCGAGGATAGTATAAGACACGACGTAGAGCGTGGCGGCCACGGCGCTGGCTGGTACGTCCGGAGGCTCGAAATCAGCACGCTATGCTGGACAAAGGCACTGGGCTCGGCGGCGGCACGTGTGGTTCGCTGTTGTCCGAACTTACGCGTCTTGACCGTAGGCGCTTTCGAGGAGTCGGACGGGGTCCCCGCCGAGCTCGTAGCAGCCGTGTTCGAAACTTGCCCCCGGGCGCTGCGCTCCCTCGACTGGACATGTGACCTCGGCCTCGCTCAGACCGTGCAGATGTTCCGTCTCCTCCCGCGCGTGTCGAGCCTGCAATCATTTTTCATGTGTGTGCAGCACGACTTGGATGCCATCTTGAAGGAGCTGAAGACGCTCGAGCGCGTCGAACTTCCTTACCTCCACACGCTGGAGTTGGTCTCGCCCGACACGGACCCATCGGACGTCCTGACTGTCATGGAGAGTTGGCGTCTCCCTTCTATCCGCCAGGTCGTGCTGTGCGGCCAGGCCGAGCTCGAGCACGCCTCCGCGTTCTTCGCCACACACGGCCCGCAGCTGCACACGCTCGAATTCGACTATGCCGGCGAGCAGGAGACCTCCATCGGGCCCGAGGGTCCCACACGCGGCGCGGCGATGCTCCTCGCGCGCTGTCCGAATATCAAGGAGCTCGTGCTGCAGGTCCACTGGGCGGCGAGCCAGGCGACGCGCGGGCACGCCGCGATCGAGCGGGTTGGTCTGCGCGGCCTGCACCTCCTCGCTCATGCGCAGGCGCGCGCGCGGGGCGGAGCGCTCGCACTCCCCGAGCACGACGCGGAGCAGCGCACGGTACTGCACGCGCTCGGTGCGGCCTTCCCGATGCTCCTCGACCGCACGCGCTACCCGAACGTCAAGCTCGTGCGCCTGCTCGACTTCGACCAGTCGCGCTTCCGGAGCGTGCCGTGGCGCTCATCGGGCGTCGCGTTCTGGGCGTTCTGGGTGAAAAGGTTCGAGCGTGTCGGCGTGCGCCTCGAGGACCACAGCGGTGATCTGGTGAGGGTTGTTTTCAGGGAGGTAAATGTCCTTCTACCTGAGGACATGCCCGGCGGTGTCCCACCGAGAAGACAAGTGCAACTGCATCTGTGATTTAATTGATTTATAGTGTTTCTTGACTTGATTGGGAACCAATGGTAAAAATTTCCCGCGACCCGTTGATACTCTAACAGACCTGTTTTCTCTCATTTTCTTTCGGGGACCGCCTAAAGGCTTTCAAAGCTGCTCGCAATCTTCTAGGCGGCCTTATCCAGCCAACTGGTTATTTGCGGAGTGTAACATTATTTTCTTTCATCGCTGTGTTTTTTTTCCCCCTGCTTTTTGTCTACGATGTTGTCCAGTAGCACTCGAATTTCTCTTCTAATAATCACATTTCGTCGTAGTCGTTATGTAACACAATACAAACGAGATTCTGCGATACTCCGTACATGTTATATAATATCCGAATAAGCTGAGGCGGTGTCCATCATATGCGCAAAGGGTAAGAGTAGGGTATGGATAAGGGCTTCAGGAATGGGTATTGAAGATAGGTTATCTTCCCGAAGCCCCCTGCTAGGCTCTCCTGTAACAACAAAATGGTAAGAAAACGGGTTTAAGGATGCACTAACAACGCGGCCGTATACTTACCCACAACAGAGAATTCCTGTGATACAGTCGCAGATGCCCGTTAAGCACCCAGCGATCGCTAGAATAGAAAGCAAGTCAAGCATTCGACTATGTCGCGAATGAAATTAACGGAAGAGGTGCATACCCGAGACAATCCACTCTAGGCAGCCGGCGACGCACCCGACAATGTCCATGATAAGGTCGCCAATGCAGGCGAAGATGCCTATTGATGTGATAAGAGGCGTCCTTCGTTAGTGAAATAAAAAATGCTCATGACAACGAGAGGCCTTGCGCACCGCCGATACAGGAGATGATGATCCTGACGGGTGGAAATAAACGTAATTAGATACATATAAATCTCAGTATTTTTCAGTTTCGACGTACCCCATTGTTGCGGGAGTCGAAGAGAGAGCGTAAAGTGGTACCGAGCAGTGAGAACGCGCCGGATCCTTATAAGGTTCGAGGACTGCATCTGACGTCACTGTGGATCAGCGTGTGGCCTCGCTAACCGTAATACTCTAATGTGATTCACAGCTACAGCAACAAGACCTGAACGCATCATGTAATGTAACTAGTCCTGCATATGCTCATCTTTCGAAGCCACAAATGTACACCGCATTGCGTCCCCAACATCCTCCTCCTCTACATAGATTCCACTGAATGTCGTCGTGTTATGGGGATCCTGCTGTAAGACTGTCCTTTTATCCGACGAGAAATCCGGCCACTCGGATGACCGAGCCAGTCTGAATGTGTTTGGGTCTCCAGAACGCACAAATGAGAGCCAATAAGCTATCAGCTCTTCGGAGAACGCGGTCTCTGTGCTGTCGAGACCAGTGAAAACTGTAGTCCCGTTTGTTCTTTGAATTAAACAGTAAAATGAGGTCGAAGTCGATGGCGGACAAATCCGAGAGAGTACGTACCCGGTGTTTGTACCCAGGAACATCATCCAATTCTCTGCAGCGTGTTCTGTGATGCCTGGCTCATTTTGCGTCGGATTCGGTTGGTTGTATCGATATGTCCATGCTTTCGAATGCTTGACTCCCGCGTTTCCGATGATTTCTCTCTGAAAACAAGGAGCCCGGATTAGTTGACATAAGCAATTTTCCTAGCGAGCTCACCCCGCAGCGTAGCGCAGGCTCTCCGGTACCTGTTCGAATCCATTCTTCTATAGAAGAGAACTGATTCGGATCATATACTTTGTTAAATTCAGACAGTTCATCAGCGGTCAACAGAGGAAACGCTTGATGAAGATCTGCCGTGAGATTCGTAGTTCCTCCTCCCGTCTCATTGCTCGTCGCTCTAATTTGAAGATGAGCACTTTCTACGCCACAGAATGCAATGTGCAATGTTCGTTTGCTTACCCAGCAATGACCGGTACATGTGCGAACCTACCTTCTGCCAAAAGCTTGGTGGGGTAGTCTGGTATTATCACTTTGTCCAGAACTGGGCGCCACTTATTGTATAGGGATCCGTTGCTGCGTTTGGTATGATAGGTGAGCAAACCGATGGTAGCCTCAAAGCGCCTCTTACAAAGACGAGCCGGCATCCTGAGCACGCGCAAGAGCGCTTATGGATGCGTTTCGAAGGCAAACTAAGGTGTTGTCAACGGAACTAAGGCTGCCGCATCCTGCTTGTTCGGCATAGAAATCAAATAGTGGCTTTACTCGGAAGTAGAAAGGGTTTTATTAGAGGGGTGTTTGCTAGTAACAAAATCATATGTGCATACCTTCTGCTGCTCTGGTGTGGGCATGATTTCTCGATCGACGCTTTGTGCGATCGCTCCGGAAAAGAGTTGGTCTGAGCCTTCGTTCGCGATCATGTGCATCTGCACGCTTCCACCACCCGCACTCTGTCCATTGATCGTCACCAGAGATGGGTCTCCGCCGAACGCAGCTATGTTATCGTGTACCCATTTTAAGGCAAGTATCTGGTCCTGGAAGCCAACGTTGTGATCGCCGAGTGACGCGTCAGAGGAAAACATTGGATGCGCAAGAAATCCGAAGGAGTCAAGGCGGTAGTATACTGAGACGACCACCACGTTCGGAGATTGGTTAATCCAATGATCGAATGGCCAATTGCGTGGATTGCCGTAGACATAGCCTGATAAAATTGCTTCAGAATCATTTTTCTTGCGTATTCCGACGAAGGCTTACCTCCCCCGTGAATATAAAATAGAACAGGCACTGGGAAAGGAAGTAAGAATAATGCAATTCTGTGAATTTGATTTACTATTCACGCTTGCTGCGAGATGTCGCATTGACAGGCGTGTATACGTTGACCTTCAAGCAGTCTTCACTGCCAGCACCACCAGCATCACCCTGCCCGGTGCTGCCTTGTACGCAAAAATCGGGGTAGGTAGCTGCGTCGATGACGTCACCGTTCTCCTTAGTTGTGTTCAGGGGCACGGGCTTACGAAAGCGAAAGTCTGCAACGGGAGGCTCCGCATACGGTATGCCGAGAAACGCGACACTGTAAGGCCCAGTAAAATTCCCGCGATATTTTGCGTATCCTGTGTCGACGATATACGCATCACCCAACGAGGATGGACTGGCAATGGCAAAAAGAGTGACAAAGACAGAAAGCTGGAGATAGAGCAGAGCAAGAACCATGGGGAACACCATGCTGCTGTCTTGCAAAATCCAGCTCGGCCTTTCCTTTTTGAAGAAATTCACAATGTAGGTGACGGTGAAGATACAAATGGATAACGCTCACAGAGTAAGCCGGGCTTTCCTCCGGTATGTAGCACGGACACGAGTCCGCAAGACCACTCGAGCGTTCGGCCATCTCGCAGTAGTGTCATCTCTGAATAGAATCATCTCTTCCCATAAATTCAGAAGAGAAGGCGACTACTGGTCATAGATCATGGGACGAATGCTGATACGCTCTTTTGCACCAAATTTGAGGACACAATATTCACCTCTTCATCAGGTGTCTATCCTACAGCGAACAGAAGCCATCTGGCATGTGACCCACTTGTTTTGCGCAAGTCGTCATCGACTCTGTTTCACCTTATTGGTAGATTCGGAGATTCTGTTCGGAGGAGCCAGCAGGACGATGTCAGACGACTAGAACCCAAATATGAGTCCAAATATCTGCACTGAAAAGCGAGTACAGTCGCATTATGGCTGAAAGCTTAAGTATAGCGACGGTAACTTCTCGGAAAATTTTGGTTCCAACAACTTTGTAGCATGTCGGCCTTCAAATCTTTCTTTCCCTTCATCAGCGATACGCTGCAGGAATAATTTCAAGCGATTCACAAGGCCATCGGTCAGTCGACACACTCCGTCGCCCGTGCACGAGCAGGTCCGACGCACATCCATGGACAGCCACGAACAAGCACTTTTCTCGCATACTATTCCCACGTCGCCCCATATCCACCGGACGAGGCGCATGAGCTAGGTACAAACATGCATTGGCTTCTGCGCCCTGCATTCGCTCAAATCTCTGGAGATGCGAATGATGAAAAGGAGGTATTCGGTAGTCTTGAGAAATTCGTTATCGGCATCGGCTGCTATGTATCAACAAGCATGCAGCAGTCATAAACACGATGCGAGGGTGTCCTCGGGATCGGGGGTGCACACGAGGGGAGGCGGGTTTCGCTGATATCTGGGTTTCGGAATAATGTTGGTAAAATGATAGTTGAGGTCGCGTGGACGTGTATGTGGACATCCATCCGCTCTCAATCTGATCGTTTCTTCAGATCTCATCATTTAACAGCTCTTCTTTTACAGTTTTGTGGAGAAAAGCAGTGAATCTTTTGTGGTGACAAGTCATGATACACTCCAGGAATGAACGGAGTAAAAGCCACAGTCATAATATGTAACATGAGGGAATCATAATTGTAGACTCACTGTTCTCTGTACAATAGTCAAGCCCGCTCTGTCCTTCCTCTGCCTCGTGCGTACCGGCTTCGTGCACTGGCAGGTGCGTCTCAAGAAGCTGACCGCGAAGACCGAGACCAACCCGCCTCCAAACAGGTGGTAGATCAGGGTTGGGTGCGAGAAATCTTTCACAACGAAGCTAGTCTCGCCTATCCTGAAGATCCCAACAAATGGAACTCGTAAGTTCCGCAGAAAAGGGGGACGGCGGAGATAAGTATGGCCTATCCACAAAACGCGTGAGTGAGATCAGCTCGACAAACCAACAATTGCTTCAGGAAAGCTGTCCGCAGAGCGCGGCGGAACTAGACACGTGCCGATATGGAAGGAGCGCAGCCTCCTATTAGCGTTTTCAGGGAAAGGAAAGGTCAAAAGACATTTTTCAGAATGAAGGAGCAGAGGTAGGCATCGCGAGTATGATGTGGCGCGAGGGATGGTACAGGTGAGTCCCTTTCCCACCCTGAAAAAGGAAAGCGGTTCCCGCCGACGCCGCGTTCGTCGCGTTCGTCGCGTCGTCATTCACCATTGCCTGGTACGCTGCTCATTCAAAAGTAACTATCAGATGCATATTGCATGCTTATGATACGCGTCTAGAACAAGGGCCCTGCACGGCTAAACAATTTTCGCAATCCTCTGCGCGAACAACGCCTCACTTTTAGGGAGGGAAGACTTTGCCGACCCATTTGTTCTCCTACCTGTAACAACTGTACAAGAAACGGAATCGATGATCAACAGTATGTATTGTACTATCGAATTTGATGCTAGCACTTATCGATATCAAGAACACACCGGAGCTTGAATAGGAACAGCCACTGTATTGCAGTATAACAACAGGGTGGCTTCACTTCTGGTGCTCTCCCATCCTCCGCTTTCCCCATCATGGCGAACACAGGAAGGTCTTCCGGTCAAGGGTCAAAACGCCCCAATGAAGACGCTGACGAGATTAATCGTCCCTCAACAAAACCGAGGACTCAGCCGCCGGAATTCATCTTCATTGAAGACCGATACGACGAGCTTGTTCATCATGAGCTAGACGAGGATACGGCGACTTATCTTCGAGACAATTCCATGGCCATGCCGGCGACCATTCCTGAATGGATCCTTGTAGCTGTCGCTGACACGTGCGATAGACTCGACTCTCAACTCCAAAAGTATCCAGGGGCGCATCAAGCAATGTTGGAACACGGTACCGCTTTAGAAGATCTCCTTAAAGGGGCGTATGAGAAGAAGGATTATAAAGAAGTCAGAAATCTGCGTAAGTAAATCTCGTTCGTCATTCTATCGCTCTCACCTATGGTTACGCAGTCGTGCTTCAACAAGATAAGTCTTTGTATCAAGACGTCTCCCACGGTACAGACGATAAGGGTCAGCAGAGTGAGTGATGTATCTCAGGTTCCTTTTGTCCTTTATCTGAAACGTCATACAGAGCAAGGTATTCGTGTCTTATATATGTCTTCGATCGGCTCGTCTGACAGATACGGCACCAGCTGTCAAGCAGGCGTGGACGGTTACGTACAACGGAAAGGCCCATCATTTACTCTACGAAACGGTCCGCACCATGACCAAGGAAATGGGTAAGCGGGTCTATGCAAATAGCTTGGCCATCGTCCAGAGCTCGGGAACTGGAAAATCGCGGACTGTGCACGAGCACAGTAAACTTATATTCACTATACCGTTCAATCTGAGATCGGACCGGGACCAGAAGGGTGAGCCGCGAAGAGACGTTATCGTACGTCAGCTGACGACGTATTTTTTCAGGTTTCGCATACCCTTTTCCTGACAGGAAGATACGCGATCACCTTTGTCAAAACGCACCGAAAGAGTTGCAAGCAGCTCGCCTGCACTTCATGGAATTTCTGCACAATCTGTTCTCAGTAGTTTTCGACGAAGTCAAGGCGCTTGAGCCTGAGTTTAAGGTGGCAAGAACTTACGGGGAAGTGGCGAAAATGTGGTCGGCGCATCTTGAGAAAGGTCGGGATGAATTATACCAGAAGGTCCTGGATATGAAGTACGACGTACGTGGTTTGGGTATACCGGGATCACCTTTCTCTGCTGATTGCCTTTATGCAGAGAGATGAGAAGGCTTTCAAGGTGTTCAAGGAGTCCAAGGAAAAACGTGACAAGGAACAAGCCAAGTCGAATCCTGACCCAGCGAAAACGGACGGACGTACTGCCGATTCTGCTGCACACCTTTTTGTAGCCGAGCAGACCAAAGACAAGATCTCTGCCTTAATCTCAATCATCAGCAAATTCGCGAAAGTCAATGATCCGTCTGATGCTCGTGTGGTGATCTACTTTGACGAAGCCCACGATCTGACGAACATCATCGTACCTGACAAAACCGGATCAGTTTCACGCACTCTTTACCATGCCTTCTGCTCAACTGCCAATGGCATTTTGGACACACCGGTGTTCTTCCTCTTTCTGTCTACGCATTCTAGTCTCTCGAAATTTGCACCACCTCAATGGATGTATCCATCGGCGAGAGTCTATGATGGCGAAGACACTATCCAGCCTCCGTTTACGGAACTTCCATTCGATTGTTCTCAGGATGGACCAGTTATCCGGCCTGGTGAGAAGGCGCTCCGTGATGTAGCGACCATCAAGTTTATGAGTGCGTTTGGAAGGCCAATGTATGCACCGTTTTACGTCTTGGTTACCATGCATGAGACCTTGCTTATGCTGTATCTTTGCCAGGTTTTTCAGTCTCTTGAAAAGCGGCGAACCGGAAATGGAATGGAGCATAATCAATCTCGCTAGGTCCAAACTCATCGGACGTAACAAGCCTGATAGTGCTGAAATGACCGATGATGCGAAGTTAGCTGTCCTGGCCGTGCGCGTTCTTCTCAATTTCAATACCTCTCGATCGAAGACGCAAGCGCGGCTAGTCAAGCTTGTCCAGAGTCATATGGCGATAGCATTCTCGATCCCACAGCACCGTGAAACGATAAGGACAGGCTATCCATCGGAGCCGATCCTCGCCGAAGCAGCGGCTCGGCAGATGCGTATCCTGCGTAGCAGGGGGGGCTCTGACAGTCCTTCTCAACTTCTGAAGAATTTTCTAGAAACCGGCGTGATCGACAAGGGCGAACGTGGCGAGCTCGTCGCTAGGCTCATCTTCACCCTGGCTTACGATGATGCGGCTGAAGCGTATGAAAGAGACACTTCGGAGAACCTTAATAAACCTGTTGACGAAAGCTCAAAGTATCCGTTTTACAGCAAAGGTGTTCCCTTAGAATACTTCATCAAAGCACTCTTTGGGGACAACCATGCGGAGCGTATCCTCGAAAGCCACCCTGATAATGTTGCAGATGGGAAGACTTTCAGGGAGGTGTTCGACGACGCTTGGGTGCGCTTTACACACTTCCAACGTGCTGGGGATTCGTCGGTTGTATCGACAGAGGCCGCTTGGGCAGCAGCAGCTCGTGCAATGGCTTTCCAATGTAGTTCCGGTCAGGCGGTGATAGACATGGTTATCCCGGTCATCTTACGACGGGAGGGGAAACTTGGGGAAGATATCATGACCGCGATCCTTGTCCAGGACAAAGATCGATTTAAAGCCGGGACAAGAGCCAGTGTTGAGATCGACGCGGAAACCATCAAATTTTTCCCGGAGCAGTCCAGCGAAGGTCCGAAGGAGGACAAGCGGCCATACATCACGATTGTCATGGAGTTGGGCGTGCTGCCTTTTTACCAGACACAGGCCAAGTACGAGGCTCCTCCTGCAGAAAAGAGACCGCCCGTCTCGCAATCGTCCCTCGCGACAGGCCATGAGATAACGAGGAAGGTGAGGAGCACTAAGACTGCAAAGGAGGCGCACCCGCGATACGCTATTTTCGTAAACGGCTGTTCGCCGTCGGTGTACAAAGTGGTTGACAATGAAGACGTATACGCGGCACTACTCTCGTCTCGCCATACATTGCAGGAACATCCGCGGCAGACACCGGATGCACTGTCCGCAGTGCGGCGACTGAAGCCATTTTGGATAAAAGGCCCCGAATGCTTTGATTGGACGGACGATCCAAAGCTTTCGGGAGTGATTCCTGTTGAAGAGCCTGTAGCTGAAGGTGTGACTACGGGCGAGGACCAGTTGGAGCTTGGATCAGCGTTTGAAGAGGGTTGAAAGGGAGAGGAGGAAGAGAACCCGTTCATATAGAAATAATCCACAGGGATATGTGGATGTGGAATGCTACTCTTACTATACATAAATTTTTCCAGCACATCGCGCCTCGTAATATAAGCAGTAGTACACGTGTGATCAAAGTCTGCTGTTTTTTTTTCTTCTTCTACGTTCTCGTTGTAACACTATCGTTTGAATTTATCCATGCATGTACATGTGCATTCTCCAAAAATCGATGAGACTCGGTCTACATGCTATAATGCATGTAAAAGACTAGATATCGCTCGCTGCCTCGAGCCATACAAAAAATAAGACAAGGGTTCATGACTTGGAGTGACGCGTGCTGAACCACATTCATGTTGAGCGGGCTTCGGGCTTACATAATAGGCTATGAGTTCTGAAGAATTCGAAGTCGTCGAAGACGGGCTGAATTCAACGCATCCCTTCATTTATCTCACTACTTCTGCTGTTTGATGACGCTCCGGCTCTGATGACAAGACATCACACAGAATACAGAAAGATTTATTAAGATGCCTCCGACTAGATTGACTATTCGATTCAGAGAACAAGAGATAAAACATGAACATCGAAAGCACGAACGGACCACTACTTCTTCGTAGAACTCGCGAGGACGCACTGGGTCAACCTCGAGTTGCACAGCGGCCCTGCACACAGCTCTAACACAGCTGACTCGGAAGACGAAGAAAAGGAAAGAAGAACACGGAACCCAGGACTTGAAAAAACGACTGGTGAGCGAGCGTGCGAATGCACTTAGAAATTCTCTGTAAAAGGAGTCGGAACAAGGTGTTAGTGAAATTTACACCGAATTTGTTGAGCTGTGGTAGCAAGGGGTAGCTTACCCTTGCCAAAGAAGAAACACGTGCCCTTCGGCGAAGAGTACTTGTTTGACATGGTGTGCAGCGTGCGCGAGAGCACCGAGGGGCCACAAAAGAACTTATTTGGGAGTGTCTAAGTCAGAAGAGTATACGGAAAGGTACAGTTAGAAAAGGCGTACCACGCCGACGTCGGTGTCCGGATGGTTTTCTGCGATGGACGGGAACACGCGGTCCCAGTTCGGCCGTCCGAAGTGCGTCGGCGCGCGCAAGCCTCTGATGGCATCGACGTCAGCGCCAACATCCTGGATTGCGAAGATTATGCTTATTTCATCGGCAGACATGAACGGAAGTTCTGCCATTTGAAGGCGAGATTAAACAGTCGACAACAGAGACCTCCCAACCCCATATCACTCGAAAGTTTACCAGCTTATATCGTGCAGAACGGTGGGGAATTAAGCTCAAAAACTCGTTCTGCGCGATTGCATGTACGTATGCGTAGCCATTCCTGTGTGCTGAGGTCTAAGTGGTGGGCATGAATCTAGTTATTGTCATAAGGGCTCGGGTAGGGGCTCATCGCCTGCGAGGGACGCTTATGGCTTTTGGCGGTGCACTGCAGAGCCGCCGACGCCAATGCCGTAGCTGGTGTTCGAAGACGAGTAGCCTGAACTAATACCGCCGCCTGGGCTGCCTGCAAGACTCGACTCGTGCAATGAGTGAGATTGCCAAGGGATCATAGATGGCCCGAGCCCGGGAGGGTAGTCGTGCGATATGCTGGTCGACGTGCTTTCCGTGTCGTAGGGAAAGGAAGACATAGACGAGAGCGAATAGCCAGTAGTCGGACGGCTGTCAGGAGAAAGGCTCGACACGCTATGGTTAATCTGCAAAGGCACACTTGAGAACGGCGAAGAATATGTTGTTTGCAAGGAGCCACGCGAATATTGATTATCGCTCGGGTTCAGGAGGGACGAAAAACTTCCCGTGCCCTGCTGGGAAGACGAGTCCGCACTGCTCGGCGACATCCTCCACGAGTTAGAGTCGGTGTATCCGTAATGCATGCCTATGCTTCCGTATGGTGTGGGCAAAAAGCCTGTAGTCGACTGCGAATACTCGTCTGCAGGCGAAAGCAGGTGCAAGCTTGGATGCGCAGAGTGGTTACCGTACATCGAACTGTGCTTCATTGGCGGTCAGTTAGCGGTGGGAGGGCCCAACCCGTGGTGACGCCCTGACAGAAGGCAGGGCGTGGAGAGCAAGCGGCTCGGGCGGTTCACAGTTCGGGCCATTGGTGCCCCATAGGATCATATATGGTGGTTTTCGGGCTTTTCCAGCAGACTGAACCAAAATCAGCGCTGACGACAACAACAACAAGAATAAAAGACAGAATAGAGAGGGTTACGACGCACACGTATAGTAGCTTGCAAGATGCTCTGAGTTTTCTGGGCCTCTGCGGACTTGGGAGCCGGATGCGAAATGCCCGGCTTTGATTGAGCGTGGGAATCCGGTGTGGTGAGAGCTCAAATTGACCAAACATATTACAGTGGAACCTCCCATATTGCATAACTCTCATAATGCATAACCTCCCATAATGCATGATCCGGGTTTCCACCGGGTCGGTAGATAGAAAATCCTTATATAAAACTATATATGCATAATGCATAGCCAATTTGAGTAATTTAAATATGGATATGCATTATGCAAGGTCGGTTGCCATCGGGTTGCGACACTTTCATCATTTATTTTCTCCTTTTCTTCCGCATTTTTTTTCACCTATCAACGCTATGATGAGGATTTGACATACTCTCAGTGCTCATTCCGCAGACCTTCCCCTCTTTTGGGAGAATTCCGGTGCCATTGAACATTCAGCCGGATTTCAGGCAGGCTCACGGCCATCTCCACCAACTCAGAATAAAGCTGCGAGCAGAGCACACAAAGAGCCTTGTACAACCTGATATCACACAGGTTTTTTTTTTCAGCTTAGGGGATGTTATAGCAACCCGATAAATGCCATCATAGCTTATCCTTTGATTTTAATGGTTTTAATTACCTAATAAGTCAAGTTTCTCGTATTGCATAACCTCTGAATAAGCATAAGCTGACCCTTCCACCGACCTTTATGCAGTATGGGAGGTTCCACTGTACAGCGTTTTCAGAAAACCTTGTCAGTGCGCGCAAAAAAAAAGAAAGTTGCGGCCCCTCAGGGTGTGCCAAATAAGGCATTATTGCCTAATTGAGCGAAGTCGCGTCGTGAATTTATGTTGTACATGCCCAATCGAAAGATCAGTGAGGACTTGAAAGTCCGTGTTCTTTGGCTATATGGGATAACCCACTACTGCCCTGATGCACTTGCTGAAATTTTTGGCTTCTCCGAGTGTAGTTTTTGGCGCCGTTGGCAGATTAGCGCACGCTGCACGACACGGACACGGACGGCACGATGGACGAGGCAACCACGACGCGACTTCGCTCAATTAGGCAATAATGCCTTATTTGGCACACCCTGGGGGGCCGCAACTTTTTTTTTTTTTTTGCGCGCACTGACAAGGTTTTTTGAAAACGCTGTAAATAATTTATTTCTCTCTCATTTTAAAGTGGTTTCGCTCCGTAGCTCATATGAAACTTGCTGATATATATGAGTAGCATAGGCTAAAAAGAATTGTACGGTTTAGTGTTGAGTTGCTTTAAATTCAAATTTACATTTTGGCGTCCCATTGACCGGTGAATGGACTTGTTTGCCATTGTTGGCTCTTGAGTTCAGGGCGGCGGCCTTGAAGGCATGCACCATTATGGGTAGTTCCCACGAGGCCTGCACAGCTTCCCTCAATCAGAACACGCGGGAGCTTGAATAGGAACAGCCAGTATAACAACAGGGTGGCTTCACTTCTGGTGCTCTCCCATCCTCCGCTTTCCCCATCATGGCGAACACAGGAAGGTCTTCCGGTCAAGGGTCAAAACGTCCCAATGAAGACGCTGACGAGATTAATCGTCCCTCAACAAAACCGAGGACTCAGCCGCCGGGATTGATCTTCATTGAAGACCGATACGACGAGGTTGTTCATGATGAGCTAGACAAGCGGGCATTGGCTTACCAGGAAGAGAATTCGGATATCATGCCGTCACCCATAACTCCCCCATGTATTGTTCAATCTGTCGTCGCGACGTGCTCAGGACTAAACCCTAAATACCGAGAGCCAGCATTGGTGAAACCAATACTATCGCTATACGGCTCCGCTTTGAAAAATCGCATCGAGGAGGCGCATAAGAAGAAAGAATATAAAGACATTAGAAATCTGCGTAAGTAAATCTCGTTCGTCATTCTATCGCTCCCACCTTTGGCTACGCAGTCGACCTTCAACAATATAAGTCTTTGTATCAAGACGTCTCCCACGGTACAGACGATAAGGGTCAGCAGAGTGAGTGATGTATCTCAGGTTCCTTTTGTCCTTTATCTGAAACGTCATACAGAGCAAGGTATTCGTGTCTTATATATGTCTTCGATCGGCTCGTCTGACAGATACGGCACCAGCTGTCAAGCAGGCGTGGACGGTTACGTACAACGGAAAGGCCCATCGTTTACTCTACGAAACGGTCCGCACCATGACCAAGGAAATGGGTAAGCAGGTCTATGCAAATAGCTTGGCCATCGTCCAGAGCTCGGGAACTGGAAAATCGCGGACTGTGCACGAGCACAGTAAACTTATATTCACTATACCGTTCAATCTGAGATCGGACCGGGGACCAGAAGGGTGAGCCGCGAAGAGACGTTATCGTACGTCAGCTGACGACGTATTTTTTCAGGTTTCGCATACCCTTTTCCTGACAGGAAGATACGCGATCACCTTTGTCAAAACGCACCGAAAGAGTTGCAAGCAGCTCGCCTGCACTTCATGGAATTTCTGCACAATCTGTTCTCAGTAGTTTTCGACGAAGTCAAGGCGCTTGAGCCTGAGTTTAAGGTGGCAAGAACTTACGGGGAAGTGGCGAAAATGT
Organism: Phellopilus nigrolimitatus; assembly: GCA_021029095.1. Taxonomy (NCBI): domain Eukaryota; kingdom Fungi; phylum Basidiomycota; class Agaricomycetes; order Hymenochaetales; family Hymenochaetaceae; genus Phellopilus; species Phellopilus nigrolimitatus. The sequence goes on along the minus strand of JAJOHG010000048.1, from coordinate 208,007 downwards.
GGTCGGCGCATCTTGAGAAAGGTCGGGATGAATTATACCAGAAGGTCGTGGATATGAAGTACGACGTACGTGGTTTGGGTATACCGGGATCACCTTTCTCTGCTGATTGCCTTTATGCAGAGAGATGAGAAGGCTTTCAAGGTGTTCAAGGAGTCCAAGGAAAAACGTGACAAGGAACAAGCCAAGTCGAATCCTGACCCAGCGAAAACGGACGGACGTACTGCCGATTCTGCTGCACACCTCTTTTTAGCCGAGCAGACCATAAACAAGATCTCTGCCTTAATCTCAATCATCAGCAAATTCGCGAAAGTCAATGATCCGTCTGATGCTCGTGTGGTGATCTACTTTGACGAAGCCCACGATCTGACGAACATCATCGTACCTGACAAAACCGGATCAGTTTCATGCACTCTTTACCATGCCTTCTGCTCAACTGCCAATGGCATTTTGGACACACCGGTGTTCTTCCTCTTTCTGTCTACGCATTCTAGTCTCACGAAATTTGCACCACCTCAATGGATGTATCCATCGGCGAGAGTCTATGATGGCGAAGACACTATCCAGCCTCCGTTTACGGAACTTCCATTCGATTGTTCTCAGGATGGACCAGTTATCCGGCCTGGTGAGAAGGCGCTCCGTGATGTAGCGACCATCAAGTTTATGAGTGCGTTTGGAAGGCCAATGTATGCACCGTTTTACGTCTTGGTTACTATGCATGAGACCTTGCTTATGCTGTATCTTTGCCAGGTTTTTCAGTCTCTTGAAGAGCGGCGAACCGGAAATGGAATGGAGCATAATCAATCTCGCTAGGTCCAAACTCATCGGACGTAACAAGCCTGATAGTGCTGAAATGACCGATGATGCGAAGTTAGCTGTCTTGGCCGTGCGCGTTCTTCTTAACTTCAACACATCTCGATCGAAGACGCAAGCGCGGATAGTCAAGCTTGTCCAGAGTCATATGGCGATAGCATTCTCGATCCCACAGCACTGTGAAACGATAAGGACAGGCTATCCATCGGAGCCGATCCTCGCCGAAGCAGCGGCTCGGCAGATGCGTATCCTGCGTAGCAGGGGGGGCTCTAACAGTCCTTCTCGACTTCTGCAAAAATTTCTAGACACCGGCGTGATCGACAAGGGCGAACGTGGCGAGCTCGTCGCTAGGCTCATCTTCACCCTGGCTTACGATGATGCGGCTGAAGCGTATGAAAGAGACACTTCAGAGAACCTTAATAAACCTGTTGACGAAAGCTCAAAGTATCCGTTTTACAGCAGAGGTGTACCCTTGAAGTACTTCATCAGAGCACTCTTTGGAGATGAGCATGCGGAACATATCTTCAAAAGCCACCCCGATAATGTTAAAAATGGACAGACTTTCGAGGAGGCTTTCGACAAAGCCTGGGTGCGTTTCACGCATTTCCAGCGTGCTGGGGACTCGTCGGTAATATCGACAGAGGCCGCTTGGGCAGCGGCGGCTCGTGCAATGGCTTTCCAATGCAGTTCTGGTCAAGCGTTGTTAAACATGTTTATCCCAATCATCTTATGGGACGCGGAACTCCGAGAAGAAATCATGTCCGGAATTCTTATTCAGATCAAGGATCGAGTGAGGGCTGGGACGAAAGCCAGTGTTGAGATCGACGAACGTGCCATCCACTTTTTCCCGGCGCAGTCCGGCCCGAACGAGGATGGGCGGCCATACATCACGATTGTCATGGAATTGGGTGTGCAGCCTTATTATCAGACACAGGCCAAGTACGAGGCGAAGAGCGCGCCCACGGAAGTAGCTCGCCCTCGCACTCCGACCCGTGCTTCTTCTGCGGGGGAGAGGTCGACTGTTAATGAGGTCGAAGGTACGCCATCAAATCTCAGGACAAGCCATATGGGAAAGAGGAGCGATAGGAACACTGACAAAGGGAAGAACATTGCCAAAGTGGTGCATCCGCGATACGCTATTTTCGTAAACGGTTGTTCGCCGTCGGTATACAATGTAGTGGATGACAAAGACGTATATGCGACACTGCTCTCATCTCGCCATATTTTGCAAGAACATCCGCGGCAGACAAAGGATGCATTGTCCGCAGTGCGGCGACTGAAGCCATTTTGGATAAAAGGCCCCGAATACTTTGGTTGGACGGACGAACCGAAGCTTTCGGGAGTGGTTCCTGTTGAAGAGCCTGTAGCTGAAGGTGTGACTACGGGCGATGACAAGTTTTAGCCTGGATCAGTGGCCAAAGAGGTTAGGATGGTAGATGATCGTTATCGAATAACCCACAGGGAAGTATGGAAATCTACTCTCACTATGTAACATTTTCCAACAAATTTGAGTATCATACGTATATTCAATGTCTGCTCTTTCTCGCTCTGATTGTAATACTATCGCTTGAACTTGTCCATGCATGTACATGTACATCCTCCAAATTTGATGATATCTTGTCTCTTGAATGGTAGCAATTTCTAGTCTTTTACATAGACCAATTTGTGCTCAAGGTCCATGACTTGGAGTGACGCGTGCCGAGCCACATTCATGTTGAGCGGGCTTCGGGCCTACATAATAGGCTATGAGTCCTGAAGGCGTCCATAGACAGTTAAAGAATCCGTCGAAAATGGCTGCATTCAACGCATCATTACGTGAATCTCACTACTGCTGCAGTCTTGGGCGATGACGCTCCGGCTCTGATGACAAGACATCACACAGAATACAGAAAGATTTCTTTAGATGCCTCCGACTAGATTGACTATTCGATTCAGAGAACAAGAGATAAAACATGAACATCGAAAGCACGAACGGACCACTACTTCTTCGTAGAACTCGCGAGGACGCACTGGGTCAACCTCGAGTTGCACAGCGGCCCTGCACACAGCTCTAACACAGCTGACTCGGAAGACGAAGAAAAGGAAAGAAGAACACGGAACCCAGGACTTGAAAAAACGACTGGTGAGTGAGCGTGCGAATGCACTTAGAAATTCTCTGTAAAAGGAGTCGGAACAGGGTGTTAGTGAGATCTACACCGTTTTTGTTGAGCTGTGGTAGCAAGACGTAGCTTACCCTTGCCAAAGAAGAAACGCGTGCCCTTCGGCGAAGAGTACTTGTTTGACATGGTGTGCAGCGTGCGCGAGAGCACCGAGGGGCCACAAAAGAACTTATTTGGGAGTGCCTAAGTCAGAAGGGTATACGGAAAGGTACAGTTAGAAAAGGCGTACCACGCCGACGTCGGTGTCCGGATGGTTTTCTGCGATGGACGGGAACACGCGGTCCCAGTTCGGCCGTCCGAAGTGGGTCGGCGCGCGCAAGCCACTGATGGCATCGACGTCAGCGCCAACATCTTGGACCTGTGGAGATTGCGAAATTTATGTTTATTTGATCGGCAGACAAAAACTGAAAGGGAAAAGCACGCACCATAATGTTCGTTGCGTCATCTGGCTTGATCTTCGCGGTGAGATAGATACTGATCTCGATGCGGCGCTGCGTGTCCTGATCCTCGATGGCCTTCAAAAGCGAGTGGAACCATTCCGCTGTGCCGAAGTCACGGATGACCCACGTGAAGTAGACCTGCAGTCGCAAAAAAAAGGTAATATTAGAACCGCGAAACAGACTTAAAAAAAACCGTTAGAAAACGCATTCCCACCTTCGAGAGACGTGTCGGTTTCGAGTTGTTGAAGTTGTTCATGCGGTACCAGATCGACTTCAGGATAGATGCGAACGGTGTTACGCCAATGCCTGCGCCGACGAGGAGCACTGTCTCGTATTTCAAAAAGTCCTCAGATGCCGAGCCGAAGGGGCCATCAACCATGACACGAGGTAAAACGCGGTTGACTGGCGGAGGCACGACCTTGCCTGCGCCGCTCTTCTCTGTCTCCTTAGCATCCTTCGAATCAAAGTCACACCCGAGAGCTTTGGCGAACGCGCCCGTGAAGTCGCCGACGACGCGGATGTGCACGGAGATGTAGTCCTCCTCAGGTGCGCTCGTGAGCGTAAACGGGTGCCATTGGAAGTACGAGACCTCCGGGCAGCAGAGGAAAATGTACTGCCCTGCGCGCGTCGTCGTCTTCTCCTTCTTGATCTGCACCTCCATGACCTTTGACGGATGCTGGATGACCTTGGAGACGTATGTGCGATGGCGGGAGCGCACTTCACGGAGGATGCGCTCGTAGATCCAGATCACGCCGCCGACAAGCCAGTAGCGCCAGAACACCCCAATTGTGTTGAACGAGCAGTACGGGGGCCTGTCCGGCTTGATCATGCAGAACATGCCGTGCAACTGCCAGTTGATGAAAAACACGATGAAGAGGTGGTGCGTGTACCAGAAGCGCTCGAAATGTGCGCGGCGCCGTTTTTCAATTGCAAAGTACACCATAACACCGAGCGCTGCAGTCATGATCCAGCCGGTCGCACCAGGTCCGGTGACGAAGTTCGCAGCTATAAATGCGACGACACGTTGACCAGTCGTCTTTGCGTCGGTGTCCGCCATTGCGAGCTCGGCGAAGTTGACCATGTGCGCAGCGATGTGCACAAACGAGAAAAACACGATCGACCAGGCGACCATCTTGTGGAACGTGATGTTCTTGTCGAAGGGGATGATATCGTTGAGAGGCGTGCGCCGTAACATCGAAATAAAATTCCGGCAGACAGGAAGAAGGATGAAAATGACATCGACGTGCAATACGAGCGCGGCCGTACGAGCAATTACTACGAGTACGTTAATAACAGAGCAAACTGATGAGGTCTTGTTTCTGCTCACCGAAAGTGACGCCAAAAGTAGCCCTTGCAGTCACCTCGTTATCCTTCAAGGCATAATTGAACCAGCCGAAGATGAAGACCAAAACGTGCAAGAAGACAATGAAGTAGAAGAACAGACGGCGGCCGCCCTCGTTGACCATCCAAAGGTCCCATCTCTCTTTCAAAGAGAGTTTCCTCGCATCGGTCAGAGGCTTGTTACCCATGCCCCTCATAGTCGGGATGCGCATAAGGCCTTGCATACGACTTCTCTCCGTCTTGTTACGCTGTAGATTGGGGTTTCCCGCGCTGAGGACGACGTCGGGGTGGGCGTCGAAGGTCGAGCCTCTATCGGAGAAGTCGAGGCCGGACGACCTCTTCATGTTATACGCCATGTTGTCAAAGAGTATAGTCTAGTGTGAAGAAAACCTGGAGAAAAACGAGTGAGCGCTCTGCGCTGTTGAGACCGACCTGCGGTGGGAGTAGGGGTTAAAAGAGAGATAGAGGGTGGGCGGAGGAGGGAGCTCGCAACAGTTGAAACGCTGTTGGCTCGTTGGTCTCCTTGACGCCAGTGGGCGTATGTAAACAAGAACGTTTACTTTAGGGTTACATAACTTACAATAACCCCTACGACTTCCTCGTCCTCTCGAATTCCCATCCATCCGTGAGCCTCCGCAGTGCATCAATTTGTTCATCAATTTGATATTGTTGAGAGATATGATCTTTCGCCGATGTTTGCTTATTCCTGGCTACTTTATTCTTGGGGCCTGTATAGCTTAGAAAAACTCAGGGCCCGTTTCACATTGTTGTTTGACAATGACATTTTATGAATGTCTGTTCTGAAGAGATAAGCAACCGGGCCACGGGTGTACGGGCCATGGATTCAGAAATCATGGCCTAGAACCTTCAAAGTATACTTACATCGGATCCATGGAAATGTCTGCCAAGGTAACCGGCAGCAAAAGTTTGCAGTGCTAAACATAGGAATCAGTCAAACATGGATGTCTGACTATATGAACTGAAAACTCCAAAGCAACATTTTCAACGTAGAAACACTCTTCATAGTCACAATTCAGGTAGATTGGATAGTCTGGAGACAATTTATTATGACAACTCGTACATATATATTCGACTAACGACAATGATACAAAGGACAGTAAGAAAGAAAGGAAAGGAATCCATCAGACAAACGCTCTACTCGCTGGCAAGGCCTGCCGCGCACCCCCGAAGAGGCAGCACAACAAGCACAAGCCAAACGTCCTCGAGCTCACAAGGAGCATAGTTCTCAGTATGACGAGAGAGCGCGAAAGTCATCTACTGGATTTGAAGGATGTGGCATGTGTAAACATGCGAGACTCGAGTTAGTTTCTATAAAATAGATCCTAGCTGAGTATGTTCTAAGGAAACAACAAAGCGAGAGGGCACCACTTTATATCCTCTGTGCGTGGTCCGTGCGCAGACACAATTTTTCTCGAGTAGGTAAGCAAGCTAGCCAAATCTGGTCATGCATGAACAACGAGCGCCTATGTCGCTGTGGCTTTGGCAGCTCGGTAAAGATCCAAAACGATTTATGCGCACGAATTCCATAAAAAATATAGCGCTAATATACATAGCAAGTAGCTCGGTCGACTTCATATCTTTCAAAATTACATCCGATGCATACGTGTGAAATTTACAGTATGAGTCTCGACGCCGCGTTCTCTTGAATCTCCGCTTCCTCGAGATGTTTTTATTCCCCGTGCGAGCTTTAGCGCCAGAGGGTGACCCCACTGGCTTGAGCTAGTCAATATGTGTGACGATAATTGCAGAAGTCCGCATACACTGGTTTGCGGCAAGCATCGAGGATAGATTTCATAACGTGAACTCCATTACTAGGCGTAGTGGTGTTATTCGCAGCAGGTCAGGTGCGAATAGCTTTATGTTGCAGAACGACAGAGCCGATCTTCTTATCTCTGTGAAAACCGGGTTTCGTGGAGCACATAGCATAGTCAATAAATGTTTTCTCCGCGACGGACTAGCAAGAGTTTTTGCTCAAAACTCTGACCAGGTACTTTGACCGTAATTGTGCATTAAGTATGTATGAAAATCTAAGTCTGTACTGCTTGTTAGCATTTTGTAGTGTATTTAGAAATTCCACATACGTACATATAAGTTACTTCTTGCCCCGAGCAGCTGTCGAGGTCCTTCACATTTTTCGAGGCCTTCACATTTTTCTTCTGCGTGATCACTTTCGGCACCGCAGGGGTCAGATTCGCTGCTGCCGTCTCCTGCTTGACAATCTTCTTCGCGACCTTCTTAACCCTCTCGCGGTCCGTCACATTCTCCAACCGCATCGTCTCCTTCTGCGTGTCGGTCGTCGTCTCCGCATGTTTCCGCCCGATGCCTATTGGCGCGCGGTGCCAGCGCACGATGCGCAGACCGATCGACGGTTGGGGGAACATCTGGAGATAGCGTATCCAGCGCTCGACGACGCCGTCCGTTGCATCCCATGCCTTTATCACGCGCTTATGCACCTTGCGGTCGAAGTTCTCCTGGCTCTTCTTGTGTACGAAGGGACCCTTCAGCACGGTCCACATCGAGCGCTGCGTCGGGAGGCTCACGGGCTGGGACACAGGGATCCCCAGCGCGGCCGCGGCGTGCGACGCGAAGTGCAGGAAGAAGTCGAGCGCGCGGTGGTTGTACCCGCGCACGTGCAATGTCGCGACGGGGATGCCGTGCGTCTTCGGGTGGCGGAGGGGCTGGAACACAGAGCGCCCGTGTATGATCTTCGAGGAGAATTCACGCTCGATAGCCGCCACTTCTTCTGAAGAAATGAAGGGCGGAGAACTGTTTGAAGGAGATGGTGTACGAGGTGTGGTAGCTTCAGTCGCGAAGCCTCTCGACAGAGCCAGCCTTCCGGTGATAAGTCAGCTAAACTTCATACAATTACTCTAGGACATACCTTGAGTGAAAAGTACCCTTCAGCAATTGCTCTGTTCGAGCAAGGCTTGCCCTGGCTTGTCTCGCAAGCATATTCACAGGCAGCGACAAGCTGGGTCGTGCGCGCGGCACAAAGCATGTCTTCAAGAAAGAAACTAACCAATGTCACGCGTGTCACGGCACTTTTCACTTGGACTTCTGGTAACATTTTGGGTCAATTCTTTTGAGTTCGTTCGGATATTTGTTGGAAGTCCTTCGTATCATGATAATCACACATACACATACATTAATCGAGAAAAATGTCAAGATATTAAATATACATTAGCATGGTGCGCATCGGGCCAAGGATGTGCTCGAGCACCGTCTACATACGCACACTCCCGAGTCTCAAGCTCAGATTAGAAGCATACATGAGCGAAAGTTCGTCTGACAAGAGCAGCTAATGAATGAACATCTGTAAATCAGATATAACAGTAAAACACACTCACCGCGAGTGTAATCAGAGAAAACCGGGCACGCCGCAATCCAGTAAAACTAGATTCCATGACGTACCCGGTTGTCCAGAGCAGTCCGGCAGTCCATGCCTTTTTCTTGGTTCGTCCAGTAGTCGTAGAATTCTCGTTGCCAACGTCAGCAGGATCGATGACCCCTCAGCCAGGGAATAGTTAAAGCTAGTAAATCCAGTATAAGAATGCATTTGAAGTTCTTAAGTGCGAATGAGACGTACCGCATTCCCGTCCCACCAAGTAGTATTACACCCCAAAGCATAAAAACATACAGATACAGCCTTTCCTTTTTCTCCTCTCCCGTTCCTTCATGAGCGCCTTGAAAGAGAAATTGATTGCGAGTCCAACTCCGTCGCCGCCCGTGCCTCGCATGCCTCGCAATACCTGCGCCGTCTTCCACTCCCGCTGCTGCTCCCACTCGCCGAGCGTTGACTCGACCGTCGCCATACTCGATCACCAACAACCGTCCAGTCGAACACACCATCATATTCGATGCCTTCCCTCTTCGCGAGGTCTCTGAAAAGCTTGCGGCAGCCCTCATAGTCTGGCAGGTCTTCAAAGGCGAGACCACGAACATAGCGGAAGAATATGTCAAACTCGGTTGGGAGACCGGACGTAATGATGCCAGATGCCTCCGCTGCGAGCTTCGCAGCAAGGATCTTATCCCATGCTAATTTCGGGTTCTTGTCTGCATCAGGCGGCGGCTTGACTTTTCGCCATGGGAGTGTCCCGCGCATGAAGTAGATAAAAGTGTACGCAAGCGACTCAAGGTCGTCACGACGTGAACAATCTATTTGCAGGCACGTCGTTAAATAATAACAGTGGCGAGGCGAATAGTCAATTGCTGCTTACCCTCGCCTTTGTGAGTATTTATGCTCGCAAATAGGGGCGTGCCAACGCCGTGGCTGTCACAGTGCGTGTTTTTGATGTGTTCTCCAGTCCTGCCATTCGTGTACTTCTTCGCCAGGCCGAAGTCAATGACGTTCACCCGGTCGCAGGAGGATGGCCGCGAAGTCGTATAGACATCGGGACCCATGAGAAAGTTCGCCGGCTTGACGTCGCGATGCACCCAGTCACGCGAGTGAATAAACTCTGTGAGAGAGAGCTAGAACAACCATGAGTTAGCTTCGAATCCTATTCGGCCCAATGTGGAAGGATAGAGAACTGTAGCTCAAAGTGGATGACGAAAAGCAAATGACAGAAGTCACCAATATACGAACAGAAGACGAAATGTGATTCTTTTTTGACAGCAACGTCGAGGAAAATAAAATAAAATAAAATAAGAACAAAGCGACGTACCATCTGGTCTGCCAGAAGGAGCACAGTCTTCAAAGTAAAATGTTTGTTGCATATTCTGAATAGGTCTTCCAAAGACGGGCCTAAAAGGTCGATGATCATGACGTTAAATTGACCCTGCTTGCCCGACCACATCATCCAAGGCACGCCTGGACCACCCATAAGCGTCTTGTATATTCGTGATTCTTGCTTGAGCATCGAGTGCTTCGTATTGGCGGACTCGACCTTAATGGCGACTTCTTTCCCGGCAATAGTGTGTGTACCCATGTACACTGAGCCTGCACGCAAAACGCGTAGAAATAAAGAAATTAGATGGCCAGGGAAGCGGAATGGATGGTTTTCCCCATTCAACGTACCACAGCCCCCATACCCGATCTCCTCCTCAAGCTTGTACTTCCCACCAAACGTAAACTCCATTCTTTTGTAGAACTCTATATATCTGGCAGCTTTCAGCGTCGCGATTGACGAAGTAGCAGGGTTCGTTGAGGAAGTGGAAGAAGACGGAGTGGAGACGATGCGGACGTGACGATGGGACGAAAGGAAACACGAAGCGGTGGCTGGGCTCTTTCCGAATTCGGCTAGCTGTATTCGGTGACAAACAACGCGTGACAGACTCTCGTCACATCGCGTTTCTTCCGCTTTTGGTTTGTTCTTGTTCTCCTGGGGATCCCCTATGTCTTCGGGTTATTCTGTTTAGGAACTGTCTCTCATAGTCCGTGCTTGATTTTCCTATTTAAAAAATAGAAATTGCTCGTCCCTCACCTGGAGATACCCTCAACCCAGTTGCAGAGTGCTGTATGATGCAACGATCAAGCTTCTCGATTTCATTGCAGCTATAGCCTATGATGAAAGTAGCAACATCCGGCTGCCCGTCCACTTATCTTCTCAAGCACTACACAGCTTGAGAGCTGGCTTCAAGAGATGCCCTGGATGCTGCACTTGCAAAATATGGATTTAAGATTGAACGCGCACTGGTCCGACCAGGATACAGTTCCTGCAGGCCTCCTGTCCACTCTAATTTAATTATTTTCGTGTTTTTATTTCCGTGCTTAACTGACGAAATACATAGTTAGGCAACATTCTGGTCTCATCATCTCAATGCTTTTGCTGCGGATTGGTAAAATAAGCAATGCTGTCAAAGCACATATGGCATATTTCCAACTGACTCTTAGACCGACAAGACGAAATGCCTCATTCGGATCCAGCATGGACCCTGGCCCAGGCGCGCGAGCGACTTACCCCTTTCAGAAGCAATCGCTCCCATTGTGCACCTGTAGAACCGCAATCCGCAACTCAGCCACTCAGCCAATCAGAGCTCGCTCAGCTCCCTTTCAAAACCTGTAAAAAAGCAATCAAGTCCTCTGCTCGTTCAACCACAAGCGATGCCCTCCCTTCCTATAAGTATGGCCTGCCTGGGGGGTTGTTCGAGTCCATCACCACCACTCCCCACATCCCAGCCACAATCCGCCGCCCTCTCCCGCCCCAATTCCCGCTTTCCAACTCCATTCCAGCGTTATTCAACATGCCTCGCGCCGCTCCTCCCAATACGGTCAAGGCCATTGTCTGCCCCAAATGCGATCGCGCTTTCGGTAGGAAGCACGAGTTGAATCGTCACATGATCACCCACTCGTCGGACGTCGAGGCGTTGTGAGCATTCCTCCCCTTGTTTACTTACTTAGGCCCTTTGAACTAATTGTATTCGCTGTTGATAGAAAGGTGCCATGCCCATATGAGGGCTGCCCGTACCGCACGTTGCAGTTATCCAACATCAAGACGCATATTACTGCACGGCAGTAAGTGATGTTACACAACTCGTTGATATCACCCGTAATGACACTCTTCTCTCAGTCTTAAGTTGAAGCCACACAAGTGCACCATCGGAGACTGCGAGAGTGCATACGCCGACGCTGCTGCGCTTATCCGACACGAGAAGGCCGAGCACGGCTACTACCGTAAGGCGAACGGCAAGTCGAAGGCGAACAGCAAGTCTAAGGGGAACGGAAAGCCTAAGGGGAACGGAAAGCCTAAGGCGAGCTCGAAGGCTGTTCGTAGACCGGTCAAGGAGGATAAACGCAAGCAACGTGAGATCCTTTCCGTGGACGTCGCCGACGCATCCTCAGCCTGTTCGACCCCCACGCTCTGCAGTCCATCAAGCAAATTCCCTTCGCCGTCTCCTGCTCCAACTGAAGACTTCCCCTCGACGCCGTCGACTCTATACTTGCCCAGTCCCCCATCGGCCTCTCATTTCTTGCCCGAGGAGCTGGAAGATGCAGCGATCTACGCCACTGTTGCCAACCTCTACTCCGAGCTTATCCACTTCACCGCAACGTCCGGGATCGCGGAGGACTACTCGTCCTCCATCGCGTCCGGTTCATCTTCCCCCCATTCGCAAGACATGGATCTTTCGCCTTTCTCTGTTCCCGCGAATACCACAGACGTCTCCGCTTATTCAGCTTCTGCTCTTGCACAGCACCCATGGGACGGGACCCTGTCTAGTTTCTCGCAACCCCATTCGCCTTATTACGATGAAGTGCAGTCCACGCAGTCCCCGGACCATCATTTCGGGCTCGCTCCTCCGTTCGTGGACGCTGAGTTCCTCAACAACTCCAACGTTGACTTGGAAAACTTCTGAGCCTGAGCACAAACTTTTCTATCATGTATTTTCATTTTTCAACATATCTAACTGTTCACCATCCATCTATCTCAATATTGTAATAATGTACTAGTGCTCGGCCACAATTATGAAGAAAGCGTCCCACGATGGGCATTAACAAAGCATAGATTGATTACTATTAGCGTGATACTCAACAGACAGTCTGAGCACACGAGGAATTGCGCTACAGGATCTATAAATCCGCACTCCACTCGTGAATAAAGGAAATAACTAGACGGATATAAGTAGGAATGATAGCAAGAAGATAACGAAGGATAGTGAGATAACGAGCGAATAGTGAGATAACGAGTGAATAGTGAGATAACGAGTGAATAGTGAGATGCAACCAGCAAGAAACCCTATAAAACAAATGCTACCATCAACCCAAAGAGAAGGACACCACCTAGACCAGCGCCGCCCGGACGCAGCGCACCGCTAGTCTCGCCTGCATAGATCCCGGCAATCGTAGAGTTGCCCATATAAATGTCTGCGACTTGAGCATCAGATGCAGGGTCGAGCCACACGACCGCGAGTCCCGGTCCAGGCACCACGACGTCACACCCGTACGTGCACTCGAACACGTCCATCGCTTGCTTCCCTCGCAGCTCTCCGTTTCCCCCGGCTGTCTGTCCCGCCCAGGTGATCGCAGTTTCCTCCGTAATGTTCGACGCTAGTAGGTACCGTACGCCGATGGAGGTTGTCAGGTTGCAGGGAAGCTTGAACGTCTGTGTCGTAACCAAGCCCAACGAACCAGATGGTCCGGAGTCTGACGCGTGCGGATAGTCGAAGTTGAAAAGCACGAGCTTGCTTTTGGTCTTCGCATCGCCGTCGTAGACGCCGTACGCGGCGACGGTCGCATCGTACGAGGTCATAGAGTTGTTGAGGTTGAGATCGACGACAGTAGATTTCGTGTTTGAGATCACCTCGGCGAGGACAAGCATCGCGTAGTACACCGCGCCAGTGCGCCAATCCGCACCTAGGTACTCGCTCTCTGACGGGGGTTCGAAGAGGTTGTACGTGATGCCAATCTCGCGTGTGTGCAAGTAGACACCGCTGAAATTGAGCGCGGCACTCTGAAGGGCGGCGTCAATGGCCCAGAGACCAGCTGCGAACTGAGATAGTTAGGACCAGTAATCCCGGTGCTTATATTGTAAAGTAACTCACCGTTGGCGCAACACTGGGATCACCGCCGCATGAAGCAGAATTATATTCCGTGAGCAATACAGGGACGTTCAGTTTCTTTGCCGACTCGAGGCCCGCGTCATTCCATCGCAAGAATGGGGCCACTGGCAAAGCAGATAAAAATCAATTTGTGTGAACATTTACACAAGGTAAAACTTACCGTTCGCATGCGAGACATAATACGAAATATTTGAGCTTGACGCAGAAACACCTCCACATACATATTCAGGGTAATGCTGGACGCTGTTCAAATAGTAAAGTAAGTTCAGGTCGTCTTTCCTAAGAGGAGGCCGTACGTGAAGTATTTGTAATGGAGTTTATCCAAGCCCGCGTCGAGAACGTCCTCGAGGTTCCAAGAGCAGCACACTGTCGGACCTCCGATGACGGTTATGTTCGTGAGATTGCCGAAAGCCGAGTTCGCAAGGTCATCCAGAACCTTCCCGACTTCTGGGACATAATTCTGAATAGTGTACTCATCGCGCGTTCCGTGTCCAGCGTACAGATCCGGCTCGTTTCCCAGAAGCAGCGCGTCCAGTCTGTACCCAAGCTTCTCGCGGGCCGCGGCCGCTACGTCGACGATGTTGTCGTCGTTCAATGGGTTGCGCATGCTGAGCCCAATTAAGAACTGCATCTCGCCCACGGCGTCCGCCATCGCATTCATCACGTCGAACAAGAGCGGCCCGAAGTCGCAGGGAACGTCGTTGTAGTACGCGTCTTCGTTAGAGAGGATGATCATATCGGTTTGGGTTGGGACGTAGGTCGAGCCGTCCATACTGTTGCCGCCGAAGCTAATGCGCAACGGGTTGGCCATACGTGAGCGGATGTTCGAGAGGTAGTTCTTCATCGCATTCGGCATGGCGTCGGGTGTCTTACCCCCTATAGAGACAGACTTATAGGCACGCGACGTTTGTGATGCAGCAGCTAGACTCACACAGATAGTCGATAGGAAACAGCTCCCATGATATTCCTAGGAAGTTATCCTGGACGATGTTGGTCGCAGACTCGGGTGCATCGGGGAAAGTAACGTCCAGCGTTTTGTTGCTTTCTGCCCATACAGTTGACGACAAGAGAGAGAACACTAGAATGACGATCAAGCTGGCGGGAACCATGGTCACCAGTGTGCTTGAAAGCAGCTCCGGAGGAGAAAAAAAGGCTCTGAGCTGTCCGTACGTTGCATATCTGTTTTTAGGTGTCTAAAACCAGTATAAAATGTTTTGTTTTCTATGGTTCGATCAATATTTTCTCCCTTCACACTTCGGCAACGCGCTCTTCCCGATCGCCTTGACACAACGGGCGGCTGGAAAGTCCGCATTATCGAAACGGTGAAGCAAGAACATCGTAAGCTCCTGTAGCGGAGCATTCATATAGCTAAGGGCAGGCATCGTCGTCGTCGGGCACGACTAGCAGGTCAATGTCAAAGTAAGGCGGGCACGCGAAAGACTACGCGCGAAGCGTTCTTTGGATCGCCGCGTCTCGGTACCGAGTCACTAACCCAACGCTTACCTCCGAGTCTAACCATCACCGCGTTAGTATCACCATGGCGGCGGATTCGACGTATGCACATATTCATCGCCGCATGGTCGAGTCTGGTGAATGGGACAGGTACGTACCGTAACCTCTTTGTTGATTCTCTCTGACAAGAACTCATAACATTTGTCCAGGATATTTGCTGCTCTCGTGGCTCGACTCAACGAAATCGGCTGGATGGATGAGTTCAAACTCTCTGCAAAAGGTGCGACGGCGCGACGTACCAATTCACTTCGTGTTGACCTCTCGCTGAAGAGCAGGCGCGTAACATGTCGACGACGCGGTTCAAAGATCTCTTGACAGAGCTCGAGGATCAGGGCCACTGTAGGTGACGGTGTCTTCTTAGCCAGCCACACACTTACTAAGACTCGCTCAGCCTCCGTACCTCTCGCTGTGAAGAAAGAAATCACAAACATGATCAAAACATTTGTAGAGAAGCAGGTCGATTGAAGACCCTTGCATTGCTACACCACATTCAATCGGAAGCATACATTCCGGAGATGTTCGTCTGCATTCATTCTTTTTCAGATCAGCCAACTCCGTGTTGAATCCGTGTTGTCTCTTTATTGACTGAAACAGACTCCTCCTTTACCCACAATCTAGCGGTTCGGTTCTGACGCCGTAACCACGCACCTATTCTCCTTTTGAAGACAGCACGAATTGGAAGCCTTCGCAAACATGGCTTGTATGTATACTATATCATATCTGTACCCACTATCTCTTGCATTCAGATACAAGTGGCATTTGGCATCTTAGAACTGATCTGCTTCGCGCAAGCTGTGCTTCAAGAGATGGTTTTGAGATTGCAACGAACAAACAGAATATAAGATGATACAGTACAAGTTGCGGGGAAACAAATAGAAGAGATCCAAAGAAATAAATGAGAAGATAAAAAGTACAAATCCAATACAGAAGAAAGTAAAGATCTAAAGGTTACTGAGCCCGAGCGCGGAATACCACGAAGGATCATACATGGATGCAGGTCCGTGAAATATCTCCGAAGGGAGATTCAAGGACGATGCCATCTGCATGTGCTGCATCTCATTGTAGTGAGACGACTGAGAGTGCGAGAAGCCAGGAAGAGTCTCGTTCCAGCGGTGAGGCGCGTAATTGGGTGTGGAAGGAACAGAGGTATCATTCGCGATGGAGGAGAAAGGAGGAATGTTCCAGTTTTGCGAAGGCGCGAAGGATGGATCAGATACGGAAGAGGACAAGTAGCCCTCCACGAACTCGGGTGCTGCGGGGAATTGTACTAGCTCAGGATAGAGCTCGGGAAAACACGTGGCAAGGTAAAGCGCTTCATCATCCTGCGGCTTGGGCTCAAAGAGGGAGGCTGGCGAGGGACCGGGCGAGTACGCCGACGGGGTCAAAGGGAAGTACTCCGTTGGCGCAGGAGACGGTGAAGAGAAGCTGCTCGACGAGCTGGAGAGCGATGGCGTCGAACAGACAGAGACTGTATCGGAAAAACTCATGGAAAGGAATTCGTGCTGCTCGGACTTTTTGGCCATTTTATGGATAGGCTTCGAGCTCGCCTTAGGCTTGCCGTTCGCCTTACGGAAGAACTTGTGCTTGGCCTTCTCGTGTCGGATGAGCGAAGCCCCGTCGGCAAATGCACTCTCGCAGTCTCCGATGGTGCACTTTTGTGGCCTCAACTTAAGACTGAAAGAAGAGAGTCAGTACGGGTGATATCAACGAGTTGTGTAACATCACTTACTGCCGTGCAATGATGTGGGTCTTGACGTTGCTCTTCTGCAAAGTGCGGTACGAGCAGCCCTCATATGGGCATGGCATCTTCCTATCAACAGCGAATACAATTAGTTCAAAGGGCCTAAGTAAGTAAACAAAGAAAGGAATGCTTACAACGCATCGACGTCTGACGAGTGGGTCATCATGTGACGATTCAACTCGTGCTTCCTATCGAAAGCGCGATCGCATTCGGGACAAACAATGGCCTTGACCATATTGGGAGGAGCGGCGCGAGGCATGTTGAATAACGCTGGAATGGAGTTGGAAAGCGGGAATTGGGGCGGGAGAGGGCGGCGGACTGCGGCTGGGATGTGGGGAGCGGTAGTGATGGACTCGAACAACCCCCCAGGCAGGCCATACTTATAGGAAGGGAGGGCATCGCTTGTGGATTGAACGAGCAGAGGACTTGATTGCTTTTTTACAGGTTTTGAAAGGGAGCTGAACGAGCTCTGATTGGCTGAGCAGTTGAACTGCGAGTGGCTTCTGCAGGAGCACAAAGGGAGTGATTGCTTCCGAAAAGGGTAGGTCGTTCACGCGCCTCGTTCGATTGCGTGGCTGTGCATGAACACCAGCCATCTGAGAAATATTCTCCAAAACTACGAAGGCTTTATAACTTGAAGCTCTGAATTTCAGTCTGAATTTACTGCTTTGCTGTGTTTGTAGGTAGAAACTTGAAAATATGCTTCAGCATTTCGCATGACTCGCGCATCGGCAATTTCGAACATTGTCGAATTCAACGCAAAAACAAGTATATATCGAGCGTAATTAACCAAAATGCATAGATCGGTATTTGAAGTATGTTATGAAATATCGGCTATAATTACAAGACCTGCAATAGTAAGTACAACAGAGGAAACAGCGGAAGATGATAATAACGGTCATGTGCGACCAATGATGTTTTGATAATGCGAGCTGGCCGTCTCGTACTCCTTCAAGAAAATACGGTGTCGCTCTTGTACCATAAAACTAGGTGGAAAGAAACTTGCGTCGATAGTAGTCCGAATAAAAGACAGGGAGATAGCGTACTTTAAAAGCTCGTGCACGTATTCTCTCAGTATTAGCACAGATTCCTGGTCCATCTTCGATTGAGCAACCATCGCCGGTAGACTCACTATAGGGAAAGTCAGACACATATCAGAGAACAAATCAAAATCAAAACATACCTATCATCCTGAGCAAGTGCTCCGCACCGTAGACCTGGCTCATTTCTTTCGTCTGCGCGACGATAACGTGCGCACCTGTCACATACTTTTCACGCTGCTGACGATATTGAGGGCGCTCGAAGCGGTAGAGTAGGTTCGTGCCGAGTGCGCGGTCGAAATACAGCTTCAGTCCTGAGGTGACGACTGGCAACAGGATATCCGCCTTCTGAGGTGGCTTCTCCTGCGAGAGTACATAGGTAGCAAACTCCTGCAGAAGTACCTCGACGGTAGGGTAGCGTGGGAGGGAAACGAGCTGACAGACAGTCAGACAAGATGTGTGAGGGAAAGAAAAAGAAGACGGACCTGTTGTTTCTTCGTGATATTTTCCCAGTCGTCCACAAGTAGGACTTTGAGGACGTTCGGGATGGTCAGCTTCATCTCTAGTTTTCGCGAGCCATCGTCCTGCAGGGAAAAGGAGGGCACGAGTTGAGCCGCCTTCCGTTTGAATAGAACCAGAACGCACGCACCTCCTCTCGACCGCGCTTCGTACCACGAGTTCCCTCCTTGCGTCCGCCCGCAGTCGAGATACGTCCGGACGTAGTTCCGGTTGTCTTCTGCGTCTTGGCCGTCGCTGCAGCGACTGACTGAGCTTCCTTCGTCGAGGCAACGAGCTGCTTTTGCAGCGCGACGTTCGTGTCGTTGTACTTGAGCAGCCGTGCCGAGGGCACCCATTCGTCCCATCTGCAAGATGGAAAGACGGCACAAGCATAAACCAGAGGCCCAATAGGTATACATAAAAAGACAATTCGTTAGCGATAAACAAGACAGAGGTAGGCGGGGGCGCGCACGTCTGTTTCCACCCCTTGTAGTGCACGAAGTAGTGCGGGCCAACTACGCCCGACTGTGTATTAGTTTCATCCCAGTTGTCGGCTTTGAGCACTTTTGCCTCATAGACGAGAGGGCCATGATAGCATAGAACGCGTTCGTTAGGCGCGAACTGCACAGTCGACATGATGGTGGTACCTAGCAGAGGAGCGCTCCGACATACCACTCACACTTGGGTCGCAACTAATTTCTTCTCATACACCGCTCATACACAGCAGCATTATCGAGAACATTCGCAGATTCATCGCGCAAAGTAGGCCAAAACCCAGTAAGTACCGTTTTACATTTGGGTACCCATGCAGACAAAACACAGATGTACAGAATTTTACGGATGGACAAAACGGAAACGAAACGGAGAGATTGAATAAGTGAATTATATGGGTTTGATTTTAAAGTGCAACGAGATAAGAGAGAAAATAAGACACTGGACACGGTACGAGAAGCTATCAGAACCATGGTTCAGCGTGACGGAAAGAAGACACGCACTTTGAGATCTTGCACAAGATAGTAAAACACTCGCAGCCCATCCGGATCCTCGCTGTCCTGGACATCTACAAGAGAGCCAATCTTCGCCGTCTATGTGGGGTACATTTGCGACGTTCTCATCAATGCTCGGCTCGACATCTTGTCCGGGAGTTGACGTACCTCAAAAGCGATGTGATCGTTCCCCACACGAATTTCCAGCTCCTGCCTCCCGACGATGTTCTTCTTTGGCCAGTTTGCGTCATCCTCCCTGTATGAGTCGGTAAGGCTCGGGGTCTGACAACGACAGTTGGCTAGAGACAAACGCACTTGATAATTTCGCTCGACTCCACGATCCGCTTCAGCTCCTTCACCACCAGCGGTCCTACCCACACTAGTTGAGGCAAGTTGTACAATGAAAGGAATGATCAGCACTTGTATAACCCGATATGAATAAGAGCAGCGCACTCTCTTTGCGAATCAAGCTGTCATTGCGGTAGTTCGAGTTGTTCGCGTATCGTAAACGTCCGTGCGAGTACTCAAACTCCAAGAATTCGTGTCCGTGCTTGCCCGAGTGACCAGTGCTGCAGGAGAAAAAGTTGTGCCAGAGAAGTTTCGTAAATTTCGCTCAACCAGAGTCACAAGCTCGCTTGGTACGCACTAATATCTGATCATTTTAAAGCCCACGTCAGCTTTTTGTGAACGAAAATGAAGTTCTTAAGAACACACCTCAAGTAAAACGGGTCCTTTTCGAGTGTAGCCATGGTTGAGCGTTGTACGTTCGCGGTCAATGTCTGCACCGTTCTGTGTTGTTCGGCAACACGGCGAAGTCCAGGCGGAGATCTAAAAAAGCCATATATAGCAACGTTTTTTCGGTCTCTCTGGCCATTTTCATCTCCGAATATTAATATTAATGTACAAGTTTTGGTGCCTATCAAGTTATCCTTAGTCCGTCGAGTATTTCTGGCGGAGGTACATAGCGCTCTTTGGGTCATCATCTGACAGGAATGCAGTTCGTTGCTGCTACTGTGGTGCTCAGAAGAAGCCAAGGAGCTTGGAGAGATTTATCTTGAGCTCGTCGTGTCTGGTGTTTTCGGATCCATCAAGGAACCGAAACCCATCTTGACCCGCCTGGTCGTTTCATTCTCACAAACCGCATCGGCATCTTCTGTCTTACTTTGTCCTTCATGGATGTGCTAGTTGTCGGAGAACGTGGCTCGCGGATAGGCATCCACGGCGTTATACTTGCTCAGTCCGAGTCACGATTTCCATTTACATCCGTCATGCCAGCAAACGTGCGTGCCTTGTAGAGAACATTGATCACTGCGCAAACGACGCATGCGCTCCATTGTCATCAAGTCCTTCCGTAATGATTAAATAAACTTCATCGGGATGCGAATAAAAGACAAAGTACTCTTTGGCGTCGACCTTGCGCCTGGATTCCAGTCCCCACCTCATAATGCGTACGTCTGTGCTCCATCGTCTCTACTTCTTGCTCGCTGCCATCGCCGTTGTAAACGGTCAAAGTAAAATCGTATTGACTAACGACGACGGTTGGGCTGTTGCAAATGTTCGAGCACAAAACACTGCGTTGAAGAACGCTGGGTTCAATGTTTGCAGCTTCCTTTATCTTAAGAATGACATCCCTCATGTTCAAATTGTCCTACAGGTTGTTCTCTCTTCCCCGGCAGAGAACGAATCTGGGACTGGATCTTCCGATGCACCACCGACAGTGCTGGGTTCCGATGGCTGCGAGTTCCAGAGCTGTCCGGCTGGTGCTCCCGCTACTGGATCTGATCCTGATGATGGTAGGTCTGGCAAATTCTTCGAAGTTTGATCCTTTCTGACAATGTTCTTCAAGCTCGCCTGAACTATGTGAACTCATTTCCGTGAGAGCATTTACAGAGAAAGCTGCTAGTTATTACGATATTGAAAAAACATCTGCAGTGTCACTTCTGTACGATTCGGCATTCAGACTGCGGCCCCACCGTTTTTCGACGGCACCGGACCCGACTTTGTTGTTTCTGGACCGAATGTGGGAAATAATCTAGGATCAGTGGTTCTCGAATCAGGTACAGTGTGAGTAAGATCTGCATCCGGGCCGTCTCGCGCGTGGTCAGCACAGTTTATATTTATATTTGAATTGATCTCAGTGGTGCGGCCTGTGAAGCTGCCAAGGAAGGCATCCCTTCTGTCGCGTTTTCGGGAGCGGGAGGCTCACAAGTCTCATATACCACACTTTCCACGCCCTCGGCATCTACCACTACTGCGGAAGTCTTCGCTGCGCTGGGGTCGACGTTCACGCAAGCCCTTCTCGCCACGCCCTTCAGCTCGTCTTCGCCAATCCTGCCACCGAACATCACCCTTAACGTCAACTACGCGGCGGCTACGGGCAACTGCACGGATGCAGATGCATTCAGCTTCGTGCTGACGCGCATCAATGCTGCAACGTCGACCACGCCTGCTGATGTTACAACCTGCGGAAGCGACCGTCTCCCGACGGAGAACAGCGTCGTGGCGCTTTCGGGCTGCTTTGCGAGCGTCAGCGTCATGAATGCGACGACCAAAGGAGACGTCGACTCGGATACTCAGGAGTTTGTGCTGAACAAGCTTCGTTCATTTTTGTCTTGTACGTAATGTATTTGAAAGACGTTTATTACTAAGCGATGTTCAATTTGTATGTTGTTTCCTTTGTTTTGTATGGACTTCCGGACATGATACTCATAGGCGCTTTTTCTTTCTGTTTCGTTCCCGGTGGTAACATTTCCATAGTAAACGGACCTTTCGCCATTCTCTTTGAGGTTCCTAGCATGGACCATTGGGACGTGCGATTCGTGGATTGGCACAAGACTACGCGTAATTCCGAAGTTCATATTACCGTCTCTTTACGTGTTTGGTGATCTTATAAAGGCAGTATTGCTACTCATCATTGTCAAGTAACTGCAGCATTATGCCAAGGTTCCATACTGCAGCACTGCTTCTCTTCGTGTCAGTGTTCGGATGGACCCCCGACCCCTCTGACCCGAATCAAAGGGCTGGGTGCACTTGAATTCTGAAAATACTGGGGGTCAGTGGAATCAGAAGAGATGGTCACAAGTCCTATGCTTACGGCTTTGCAGCTTTTTTTCTCGCGTGAAACATTGAAACACGAACGTACGTACGGCTCGTAATAGCAGTCTTCGAGCTATAAGAGCAATCAGACTCGGCGATGACTTCGATTAGGTGGATTCAATCAGCTCAAATCTTGCATTATGAGCATCTCCGCGACAACAGCGCGCTTGCTAGTCTTTCAGACCAGATCCAAGGCAACTCTACGGGTTGTGCGACAATTAAGCACTATTCGCTTGAAAACCATTAGAGAAGAACTACTACCTGACCCTCTGACCCGAATCGTTTAGATATCGGACCGGCCCTCTTCATTGAACCCTGAGATCGTACCGAATACTGCTTCGTTTCGCTTGCCCATGCCAGACGAAGACCGTCATCTCAACAAAAACGATTGGGCGGTGGTGAATATCCACGCCCAGTACAACGCGTTCATTTAGAAGGGAAAAAACTCAAAGAGACGAGATCTTCCGTTTTGCAAACCTTGGCAGCACTATGTTTTGCCGGCGACGTCGACGAAACCCTCGAGTTCTGCCAGCAATATTACCCGGCTTTGAATGTACAGAAGTATCCTCGCTCCGAGTCGGTCCTTCGTTTCCCAGATATAACTTGTGTTCAAGGGCTTTATAGCGCGAACATTAATATGACCACCATGAAGTGATACACCCCTTGCGTAATTGTGCCTTCCGTGGTTGGCAACTTGACGGACACAGCTATGTCTTTACCCTGTTATGCTGCTGCAGGCTTGAAGACGTTGTGTCATTTCACTTCTCGCTTTGTCCCAAACTCTAGTCGTACCTTCGTACGGAGTTTCAAGTGATCTCTTCGCCCCATGTACGTGTACTCGATGGATCGGAGGCGAGGAGACATGCTCGGTAGGCGCCCGACGTCCAAGCTATAAAACGAGAGACTCAAATTTGCCATGTCAGTATCCCTCCCACCCAATACCACTTACCTAGTATTAGCACCCAAGTTTACTTCGCCCAATGTCTTATTTTGTCTCTGTCATCTTCAGCAACACCGGTAACCAGATCGTTACATTCTCGTACACGAACAGCTCCGGTGCTTATGTCTTACTCCATATCAACCCAAACCAACAAATCCCAAGGAACTCGGACTTCACGTTGCACGGCACATACCCGTTGACCCTGCAGCGCGGCCCCTACACGCAATATCTGACGTGCGTCCATTTCTCTCTCTTTTTTATGCACCCATTCTAAAATGCAAGCAAACCGATAAAGCCCGACGTTCACGGCCAATGTCACCACGATCGACGTGAACACCGCGTTTGCTGGGCTTGCTCCCTCTTTCAAGTTTCTCAACACGGGTAGCAAGGCCATCTCTGGCGAGTACACCAACGTCGCACGCGCGGCGGCACCGTTTGTTGTCACCCCGGGCGACGAAAAGCGTATCAGCGACTTCTCTCCGGTCGAGGGCTTTACCGTGCAGCGCGACGAGGTCAAGAAGACCGTCTCGTACGCTCAGTCTTTTCCCTCCATTTTTATGTATTTTCCGCTGAAGCCTAATGTCGATAATAAGGTACCCGATTACAGAGAACAGCGACGACGAGGTTGAAATCGATTTGAACAAGCATTTCGAGTAAGCGAACGTGCGCTCAGACGGCTCAAGAGTCTAATTCGGAGGTACGCCCCTCGCATATAAACTTGAGCACAGTATTCTCATCTGCAATTTTTTTTGTCGCTTAGCCGTCGCAATGCGATTTAAAGAGATGTTAAAGATTGAAAGGATTCTGCTGTAACGATTTTCTGTAAACGTTGAAAGAATTGCAACAATGAAAGATTATGTGACTGCTCATGCGAAGAGAAGCAAACAGGATTTTATAACATATTTGGTTAAGGGAGGTTTCATCATAGGGAGGTAGATTTACTAAGTTATATCGCTACTGCTTCGTCCGAACTTAATTCGTTTTACAGCTTCAAGAATGGCTCGGCGGCGGTCGCCTCTCGTGCGCTGACTAAGAACTTGAAGCCGACATGCCGCTGCGTCTGTTTAAGGCGATAATGAGATGCCGCATGCTCGACTTTGAGGTCCCCTGCCTTCCGCCATCCTCTCTGAGGTTTCCCGCATGGACCGTTAGAACGTGTCGTGGTGCGATTGGCGAGTTGGCACGGAGACTACGCGTATTCTCGAAGCCCATATTCTCATATATTGCCGTCTCTTCACGTGTTTGGTGATCTGACCAGTTATAAAGGCAGCAATGCTACTTGCCATTGTTAACTAATTGCAGCGTTATGCACGCTCCTGCTGCGGCACTGCTCTTCTTTGTTTCACTTGCCCATGCGCAGACGAAGGTCGTCATTTCAAACGATGACGGTTGGGCGGCGGCGAACATCCGCGCCCAGTACGATGCGCTAATCTCGGAGGGCTACAACGTACGGTTGACCCAAACACGGATTTGCAATTGATGTTCATGAGAGTTTTTTTTTTCTCGTCGCACAGATTGTGTTGTCTGCTCCAGCAGAAAATGGCTCGGGCACTGGCTCGCTGGACGTTCCTCCGACTCCTGTGCTGTCTGGGTGTGAGTTTGATTCGTGCCCGCCATTGTCTCCTGCGACTGGACACAACGCTAGTGATGGTATGTGTCTCTGCTGCCCTCGCCCGTCTCATACGTCTTTCTCATGAATATGAGCAGCACGTCTGAACTATGTGAACTCGTTTCCGTGAGATAAAAAGTGCAAATGAGAGTTCAGAAGCGTCGGAACTGATATTATTTTGAAATGTAGCGTCACATCCGTCAAATATGGCATCCAGACCTTCGGACGACGCTTCTTCAACGGCACGAAGCCCGATTTGGTCGTTTCCGGCCCTAATGTGGGCACCAACAGTGGCTTGATAAACCTTTTCTCGGGAACAATGTAATTCAGCAGGAACTTATGTGCTGTACTCAAAAAACTCATAACTCCTTTCAGAGGAGTTGCTACCGAGGCGACCAAAGAGGGGATCCCTGCCGTCGCGTTTTCCGGCGCATTCTCCACGCAGACGGGTTATACTACACTGTCGGCGCCCTCCGACTCGACGACCGCAGCGACCATCTACGCCGCGCTCGGCGCCAAGTTCCTCGCGGCGCTCCTCGCGCCGGGAATCAACGCGTCCGCACCCATTCTTCCGGCGGGCGTGATGGTCAGCGTGAACTACCCAAACGCGACGGGCGCGTGTGCGGACGCGGACGCGTACAGGTTCGTGCTGGCACGCGCAGTCGACGCGACGATCTTCACTGCTAAGGACGTCAGCACATGTGGCTCGACTCGTCTTCCTACGGAGGCAGCGGTGCTCGCGATGGGCGGGTGCTTCGCGAGTGTGAGCACCCTGAGCGCGGCGACGAAGCTCGATGCGGACGCAGCTGCGCAGGCATATGTGCTGCAGAAGGTTGGAGCCCTATTGACGTGTGTAGAGTCAGGCGTTGGGAAGGAGCTGATGTTTACTGCGAACAGGTACGACCTTCGTGCTGCGTTTTCAAAGCGTTATGGCACGCATTTACATCTGATATCTTTCTGGGATGCTTGTGGAGTTTGCTAATGCAGCTATCTTATACAGATGACGGTACTGTGCTCCCCTAAATTAATCACACCTGCGGTGGTTTACTTATAAATCATCCTGTTGAAAGTCGAATAGACGATGGTTGGCAGTAATATTGAGATACATTCTAATAAAGCAATTCACGGTTTGCTGTGTCTAACATGATTTCCAACTGGCCAAAATTCGACCTTTGAAGTCATCTGGTCACAACCGTCAAATCTGCGCCAGCGGTAGAAGAAATCAATCCGGTGGCCCACCCGATGTCCGTGGCTCTTTGTCAAAGAAGCTGCGAAGATAAAAACCTCGTATCGCTGGCGTGAACCTTCCCCCCGCGGAAAAACAAACTCCGAGAGTGAAATAAAACGGTGATACCGACCCCGTCGGCGAAGTTGTAATTCCCTAGCACTGGAAGCGTGCATCATCTCGCGAACCGTGTGGATTTGTTCGACAGAGATCGATGTCATATTGACGTCTGAACTTTGGAGCAGTATAGAACTCGTGAGCTCGGATGCTGGTTCGGTTATGAGGAAGGGTCCAAGCAGAGACTTTTCACCTACTTGATCTGTAAACGTAGCAGAAGATGGACTAGTCTACTGCGAAGATGGAGGTTTGAATAGGATGGCATCGCAATTTTCAGAAGCTTATGGACTTCGACGTCTGCCTAGATGGTCAGATGGTGTTCACTGAAACAGGGAATAGGGAAAGAAACTGGCCATTTCTACGCATTGAATACACCCCGAACTGGTCCAGCCACGCCGTCACTCCAGCAAGCGTCCACCATAGTTTGACAATCCGGTTGGCAGACGCTATTGAACGAATATCATTCCACAAGATTTTAGCGCCGCGCATATGGCGCGCTGGAAGCTGAGAAGGGCGCTAGAAGCATGGGGGGAGGGGGGGTCCCGATTCGAAGGATTTGCGACTGATGGCGGTGTTCTCAAGACGGCTGGACAGCATGTACTTTGGGAAGGAGGACGGTGTTGCTTGCGTTGTTCATGCGGTTGGATGGCTTGAGGCTCGGAAGACTGTCAGTGTGTCCAAAGGATGAACGCCTTCGTGATTTACTCCGATATGGTTCGAGGCAAAGCGCGCAGTGCGCGCTTATAGGAGGCGCGCGTGATCGGAAAATAGGCGCGGTGGAAATGTACGCGCTTGTTGATCGTCCAGCCCATTTTCGGCCACATTTCGAAGTCTCGCCGAGCCCATTGTCATTTGTGAGTTCTCAACAATTTACTTACAAGTTGCCTCGATTCTAAAGCTGTTGGTACTGTCGACGTCTTCAGTTACATCAAGAAAGGTAAGGGTGAGGTAAGGGTCCATTCGTGCCGAGCGCGTTACTAACAAACTCGACTTCCACAGAATTAAGATGGGCTAATGGCCTGTCTCTTCGAGACCTTGATAGAGAAGGTATTCTTATGGGATAACTCGATATGACTTATGGTGAATACCCCATAGCGCAGCTTGAGGCTACTAGCACATATGCTCCGCACCGTCTGTTACAAAGCTCCTTTCAAAGTTTGTGCCTCCCTCGACGAGCCTGCCCTAAAGCTGAGTTCGAGCTCGAGCACAAGCGAGTCCAGTTGATAATGTAAATACTCGAACAACATGGCAACTAGAGCCAGCCGCTCGTCTGAACTACCAACCTGGGAGACGAGCGTGCCTGATTGCATGCTTACAGGATAATTGCACGGAGTCGCATCGATTTTATTTGACTTCCAGGGGTGCCAATTCTGGCGGATTCGGGCTCTGTAACGCACCGTGTGCTCTCCGGACTCAGGCCCCTCGATTCTGGATTCAAGATCTCGCCCTGACATCGCGAACGGACACAATTTTGTGTCCTTCGGTGTCTTTCGCCTGTCAAGCTGCATGTTTGAAAAAGGAATCGCATCAGCGCTTTCACTCTGCCACAAACGCTAGTCTTCCCTGGAGCGTCGAGTGAACTCCCTGCCAGTGTCCCATCAAAGCGCGTGTGCGTGGCGGATCGAGAGCAAGAAGTTGTCCTCGCTAGACGCCCGACATCCAAGCTATAAAATGAGGTTCAAACCTGCCATTGTCGGTATCTCCCTCATCGCTTTTCCAGTATCGCCATTCAAATCCACTTGCCAATCTTCGCCCAATGTCGTCCAAACACGTCACAGTTAACTTTTCTAACAGTGGTAAAGATATTATCACAGTCACGTACACCAATCACTGGGGGGCGAAGGTGGAGTTTGCCCTCGAGTCAGACAAAGAACTTGAGGCGGACGACTTCAAGTTGCACAAGACATATAAGTTCGGAATGACAAAGGACCAGTTGAAGCTATACCATACGTACGTTTGTTGTCTTTTCACCTTTTTTTTATGTGTATATATACTGAAATTTAAAATTGACAATAAGGCATACGTTGGATGACGGCCGCACCGAGATCGACGTGAACAAGCCGTTTACCAAAGAGCACGACTCTTTCACGTTTGTCAACAAGGGCGAGCAGATCATTTCCGGCAGGTACACCGACGGCACCGGCGTCGCAGTCTCGTTTGTTGTGCACCCCGGCGACGAAGAGCAGATCCACAACCTCTCGTCGGTCGGAGACATCACCTTCCGGCGCGGCAAGGACAAAACGGCGCTTCCGTGCGTTTGCTTTCTTTCTTCGCTTTTTATACATGTTTACTAAAGTCTAAAACAAGGCTTTCGCTCATCAACGACGCCAGCGAGGTCGACGTGAACGACGCGTTCGACGCCAAGGCTCCCAGCACTTTTACGCTCGTCAACAAGGGCAGCCAAGCCATTTTGGCCTCGTACACCGACAACAAAGGCACGCCGGAGACACTCATCGTCAGCCCGGGTGACCACGAACAGGTCACGAACGTTTCGTTGGGCAAGGGTATTACCGCGAAGCGCGGCAAGGACAAGAAAGCCATCGCGTACGTTGCCTTTCTTTTTTCCCTTCCTACGCGTTTTCGCTAAATTTAAAATAAAGATTGTCGCACGCCAACAACGCCGGCGAGATCGACGTGAACGAGCCTTTCGAATGAGCAAACATGCGCTCGGACGGCTCCAGAGTCTGATATGAACGTACGTCCTGCCTTATAGACTTTGAACATAGTATTCTGATTTGCATTTCTTGTCTAGCTGCCGCATTGCGATCGAAAGAAATATCTTGAACGTCTTGAAAGAAATAAGAATTCTGCTGTAGTGACTGAAGAACTATCTGTAACGTTGAAAGAATTGCAACAATGAAAGATTATGTGGCTGATCATGCGAAGCGTGCTTCTGTCTTCGGCTAGTTTGACCATGAACGTCCTAAACGTATTGGTATTGGAAGTTGATAGGATGAAAGCCAGCATGGGGCGATGGTAAACCCTCTCTCGGGAACAATGTATGCCGGCGCCCTTGGGGGGAAATACGTGTTTGTTTTAGGGGTGTCGCGACCGCGCGGGACGCTGCGAGACAGGGTCGATGACGATGTGCTTATCCTTGGAATGAGCATCGGTCTGGTTGGAATTGTGATTGTCGAGCTTTCCCGCGAGTTTTTAGTGCGGCTCTGTCTTCGTCCTCAGAGGGCGTGCACCCTGGCGATGTCGGCGGCATGTGCCTCCCTCAGAGAGCGAAAGAAAACAGCACGAGTAATCGGAAGGGACGGCCCAGTACGGCCTGCGAACTGGCAAGCGACCAATATTTGACGACATTGCTGGTTGAGGGATATGTATCCATGTGGAAGGGACGAAAGGTTACTTCAGAGTTATCCCGCCACTGTTGGCGTGCTTCGTCTCCCGATCCGTCATAGCTAGCTCCGAATCCGGACGAGTGGACCGCGCCCGCTTAGCCACGGCGCGGACTAGAAAGAATCCTAGTTTTCTTTCTTTCTTTCTTTCTTTGACGCGGAGATTGAACAATAACGGGATACGAAGCACGTACGCCTCGTATATTCTGCAATAGACGTGGATGTAAGAAGTTGATTGCTTTTTTTTGTATGACCCCGGCAGCATGAGCGCATGATCGGCGCCTTCCTCCGAGTCGACAGATTCTGCCAAGGCCCTAACGTCCCAGACGTTCACGGTCATTGTTGGTCTGAAAATCTGGCCGCGAATCACGCTTCTTCATAACAACCACCGCATGGTCTCTCGTACGTTACAGGCAATTCTCTCAAAACGATACAGCTTTTCTTTCTTTCTTTTTCTTTCCCTTTCAAGCTCACGGACCGTCGTTCAATCGTGTTGGGCCAACATGTCGCGCGTAGAAAAACTGATCATTACAAATGAGAATACCGTGTTCGGGTTTGTAAATCTGGGCTTGCCTTTTTTCTCAGCTAATTCGGGGGTCTCTGGCTCAGACGCCGACGGTGTGCGTGTTGTTCGCATACAACGCTCGGTTGTAAAGCTCGCTCACGTCAAGCTCGCCGGCGCCGTCTGCCAGTCCGCGCACTAACGAGAGTCTTATCAACCGATGCAGGCGTCAGCGGCTAAGACGCGCAAGAAAGGACGAGAGCAAAAAAGGCGGGGACGTACGTAAAGGTTCTCTTGTCCCCGAAGCGCTGCGCGGTGTGCGTGCCCTCGCCCAGCGAGATCCGGGGGACGTTTGGATCGTCCGGGACGACGGAGACCTGATTCTGGATGCCGTTGGCGTCGATATACACGAGGATAATGGTATCTCTGCCCCTGTTGACAGGCTTGTAGGAGACGGCGCCGGTAAAGGAGGCGGGGCCGGCAAAGGCGGCGTTGACGTCGATCGGGCTGTTCGCGGCTGCGTACCTTATTGTCAATCTGGACTTCAGTAAAGACGCATATAGAAGCGGTTTGAAGAAAAAAAAAACAGGGCGGGACGTACTTTTCGCTTTTCTGGCTCTTGCCGCGCTGCAGGGTGATGAACTCGTACGCGCCCTCCTTGGAGGCGATGTTGTCCGCGTGCTCTTGGTTGCCTGGGACGACGTCGAACGACGCGACGCCGCCGCTGCTGGTGCTGCTGGTGTACGAGACGGAGATGATGTCGTCGCCCTTGTTGACGAATGTGAAGACCTCGGGGGCCCTGGAGCGGAACACGTCGTTCATGTCGACCTCGCTGACACCGTTTGCGGGCGGGTATCTTATTAAAATTTGGCCATCTTAGATTACAGGGAAAAATGCAGAGGAAGAGAGGGAAGATGGCGGGGCGCACGTGATGTATCGCTTGAGCTTGCCGCGCTGCAGGGTGATGGTGTACGTCTTGCCCAGCGAGAAGTCCGAGTCGATGGTTCGTTCCGCCGTGCTGTGCGCATCGCTGACGAAGAGCTTCGTGCTGTGGTCGTTCCTGCAAATCAAGTAACCAGAAGGAAGACTAATCAGAGGGGGGAATACCATCGACGATAGAAGCACTCGAGCCTGAACGTGACGCACGGGACGCACGGGACGCGGCGCTACGCGGCCATGTGACTACAGACAGGCCGAAGACGAGGTTTTGTCTGGCCTGGGCCTGGCCGACCGCGTGGCCAGCGGAAATCCTAACGCCACTACGCGAAGCAGCAGAAGACGGAGGGTTGAACGGCATGGTACGCACAGCTTTCTGCGCCTTATGGAATTCGGTGTCGGTCAGGCGGTCAGGCGAGCATTCGCTGAATCAGCGACACGGTGGCTCGGTGTCCCTGGACTGGCCAGCAGCTCGTTGACGGCGCGCCTGTCTGGCCGCGGAAAGGGAGGAAAGGGACTCGGAAAGTGCGTGCAGCGCCGTTCAGTCCTCGGATCTGATGCAAACGTCGTCTTCGTTATCTCTAACAAGGGCGGAGCCAAGCACCGCCGCAAGATCCTTCGTGACAACATCCAGGGTATAACCAAGCCCATGCGTACATGCCGTCAGCGTCGTTTTTGGAGACACGGGAAGGCGCTGACAGACCTCTGTCTTTGTCTGTTAGGGTATTCGTCGCCTTGCTCGCCGTGGCGGGGTCAAGCATATCTCCGGCCTCATCTACGAAGAGACCCGCGGCGTACTGAAGATCTTCCTGGACTCCTGGAGAATGTTGGCTCTTTTCCTATCGCGTGTTTCTCAATCTTTGGCACCGATCGTCTTCCCTCCTGGGTTATCCGTGACTCCGTCACCTACACTCGAAGCGGTTCGTGGCTGGCATTATGATACTGCTGGTCTCGATTACTGACTTAGAAACAATTCGATGTCGTCTACGCGCTCAAGCGCTCCGGCCGCACCCTTTACGGTTTCCGCGCTTGAAGTCATTAGGAGGATGCAGCACTTTAGGCCCCGCTCGGCTGCACGAGTTAGCTAACTTTTGGCTAACGTTTGGCGGGTGGGAAAGTCCAAAAAGTTAGCTAACTGCCGGTTACCCACTTTCCCACCCGCCAAAAGTTAACTAAAAGTTAGCTAACTCGTGCAGCCGAGCGGGCCCAGGGCACTTGCGGCTGTTGCTTGCTATGAGTTTCTAGGCCTTGGCGCTTCTCGCGACCGCTCCATGTAACACAATTGTACCGACTCCCTTACTTTTCTCGGCCGTGTATGATGACTATGACAAATGGCTTTATCTATGAGTTATTCACGACGCAAAGGAACACGTCATACGAGTCTCTGGAGGAGACGAAGACGAAGCTGAGCATATGTGTATTTCGTGAGAATGTCATGCTTAGGTAAATGAACGTGCGGCCGACGCGGTCACGACGTCGAGGGCGACGACGAAACTCCGATCATCGTCGACAGTGGCCAGCGCCCGAGGCCCACTTCCGCTTCCGTTTCCGTCTTGTTTATCTCGTCTTTCTAGAATCAGAAATTCTTCAGCGAGTATAGACTCGCTCGTAAGTGTCCGCCGTTCCGCTCAGTCGGACTCTCTCATTGCTGATCGTTCGTTGTCCCTGCAGGATACGATGGCCTTGGGCCCTCGAAGAGCCTATGAACACGTCACCACCATTCTTACAGCTATCGTCGACCACTCGCCGCAGTCAACAGAACTAGTCAAACAAATCGCTCGACCCGCGCGACACACCGTTGAACAAAATCGCAGCGGCACCAATATTATTCTTAATTCACCTACCGCGACTCCATCTATGTACATGCACGTATATGTTCCATGCCTGCCTTGCGAACTTTCTGGGTTTGTCTATGGCCCGCCTTCGCTCTGTCCCTCAAAATATTCATTCACGATCATGTACATTATTACTCCACAGAGATCTGCAGGAAGGGCGGCGCGCAGTTCGAACTTGGCGGCGCAATGGCGTTAGGGTTCTGCTGCGGCCAGGCCTCGTGGGCGGCCAGGCCCAGGTCAGAGCCAGGCAAAACCTTGTTTTGAGTTTTCGGCCTGTCTGCGGCCACATGGCCACGAAGCGCCGCGTCCCGAGCGTCCACGTTTCGACACGCACACTCCGAGCGCCAATCCGGGCAGGCTCGATGCTTCCGTCTGAGACGCGCACAGTATGTATGTTATCGTCAATGGTATTTCCCCTCTCATTAGTCTTCCTTCTGATTACTTAACTTTCAGGAACGTGGCGAGGCGCCAGACCAAGCGCACGGCGCGGTCCCCCGACGTGCGCCAGTTTCGTTGGAACTGGGAAGCGTCGAGTCGGATTGATTGACTTGACGTTTAGGATAACTAGAGAATTGGCGCTGGAATCGCCACGTGTTCCGCGGGGGGAGCGTCCGTCCGCGATTGACAGGCTCCCGATTCTCGAGACGCGGGCTGGACGTAGTCAGGCGCTCGCAGGCGCCCTGACGTCCATGCTATAAAACGGGTCGTCGCCTCAGTATCCCCCCGCTCGTACGCGCATCGCCTCCCCCGCATCAGCACCCAGCACCCCGCCCCGCTTCGCAATCCCCGCTTTCGCTCGCAATGCCTCAAGTCAGCGTCTCCCAGATCGTCACCTACACCAACGGGGGCGCGCATATCATCATCGCCTCGTACACCACCGAGAAAGGCGTCTCGAAGCGGTTCACCGTCGACCCGGAGCACGACATACAGCTCTTCACCGTCGATGCCACAAGTCCAGAAACCGGCGGCGGCGGCAGCATAGCCTCGGACTTCCTGAAAGGCAAGAATTACACGATCACCCTGCAGCGCGGCAAGAAAAAGCGCTACATCAAGTACGCTCTCGTTGCCTTTCTCTGCGCGTTATTGACGCCTGACGCCTGGATTGGATGACACAAGATACCCGCCCGGGAAAACCGAGAGCGTGTACGTGGTCGACATGAACGACGTGTTCGAAACGCCCCCCTCGTCCACGTTCGTCAACAACGGCCCGCACATCATCTCCGTCTCGTACAAGATCGAGAACAGCAGCAACATCAATGGCAACCAGACGGCGTTTGACGTTGCCCCCGACGACCGCGTAACCTGTCGGTTCGTCGGGCTGAGCGCGAACACGATCGTCTTGCGGCGCGGCAAGGAGACGAAACCCTATACGTACGTTTACTTCATATGCGTCTCCAAGTTCACTGAAGTCTAAACCGGATGATGAAGGCTCCCGCCCAAATCCGACGCAGTCGAGATCGACCTGGACAAGATCTTTTCTGGCCTTTCCGTCTCCGACAGCAACGACTCGAGTTCGGTTGTCGGCTCGATCACCACGAATGGCAAGCAGCGCGGCAGCGGCTCGAAAGTCTGAGAGAAAGGTGTGCCATCCCCTCTTGGCTTATGTGATAACGTCGAGCACGCGCAGCATTCTCATCTGCTTTTCTTCCTTTCTTTTCTCTAGTCCTCTAGCTGCCTCGGCTCGCAACAACCATGGTCTCAATACGACAGAAAAGACGGTTGGCGACTTTTTTGAAAGAAGAAATGGCTTTATTTCGTTTTGAAAGAATTGCTTGTAACATTTTTTTTGTTTTTTTGTACGAACTTGTAATAACAAATTTGTGTGTGCTGCGTGTGCCATGAAAGAAGCGCGCTTCGAGACAAATTGATCATGCTAGATGATGTTTCGAAGACGCACGGAAACTCGGTGCGCCCTGACCCCGTCCCACGGACCTGTCAGCGCAGACGACAGCCGTTGAAGCTGGATAGAACAAGGTACATGTAAAGATCGGCGACCTCAGCGGCCGCGGACAGAAGCACGAGTGCATCTCCGGCGTCGAACCACAGGGTCTTTCGCGTGGTTCTCCTGGAACGGCGCTTGTCCTTGTCGGCGCGGATCTGGGGCTCGGAAGCCGATCATGATCGGCGCGAAGCAAGACGGCGTCAAACTCTGTCCGGAGTCACATGGCAGTGGCAGCGAAGTCGCGGCGGGCGGGCGCTAATTCGGACAGACGCACGCGCGCTTACTCGACCTCCGGCCCCCAGTGCACCTGGCGTATATGCTGATCGCGTAAGCGCAACGCCGGATTGGACACCGGTTGACGTTTAGGAGTCCCCCTGAGCCGCCGCTGGCATTCATATTGCCCGCCTCGGACGAGACGAGACGAGACGAGGCGAGACGGCCGCGCACCGCCGAGCGGAGTCCGCGATTGACAGCTTCCTGGTCCGGGCCATAATATGACGCTCCGCACGCGGCCGTCACGGCGCTTCAAGTGCCGCTATGGGCCGAGTTCGAAGACACACCCTCGCCCTCGCCCTCACCCGCATCCTCATAAACTTACCACACCATCCTCGCTCGTGTCGCGCCATGTCTGCGGTGCACATCGTCCAGTCCGTCGCCTTCCTCAACAACGGCGCACACATAATCTACGGCTCGTACACCAACGACCACGGCGTTCTCAAAAAGTTCAGCGTCTGCCCCGGCGGGTCCACGAACCTGTTCGTCATCGAGGAGGCAGAAGACTGCCGAAACTCGGACTTCTCTTGGGGCCGCACGTACCCCGTCACCCTGCAGCGCGGCAGGCACAAGCGCTACGTCACGTCCGTCCCGTCCCGCTATTCTTCCATCTCTTCCGCTGCATTCTTATGCAAATCTCACTCGGACGGTAAGATACCCGCCCGAAGACGGCGCGCGCTCGCTCGAGATGAACGCGCCGTTCGAGGCGCCCGCCCCGCTCACATTCGTCAACACCGGCGCCGACATCGTCGCCGTCTCGTACGCCAACAACAGGGGCGGCACGTCTGCGTTCCACATCGCCCCGGGAAACCAGGAGCAGGCCGCCAACTTCTCCGCCAAGGGGGGCGGTCACGCTGCAGCGCGGGGCGGACAAAGAACACATGGAGTGCGTCCGCCACTCTATATGCAACCTTTAGCCGGAGTGTGCTGAATTGGCGACAAGGTACGAAGCGGCGGACAGCCCGATCGACGTCAACGCCGCCTTCGCCGTTCCCGCGCGCCGCAGGCCCGCCACCAACAGCCCGGGCGGCGGCGGCGGCGGCAGCAGCAGCGGCTCCAGTTGCGGCGCCGCAGCCGCCCCTCGCGCCTTCTACACGCCCGTCAACAGCGGCGGCGACACCATCGTCTTCGCGTACACCGACGCCGGCGGCGCGCCGGGCCAGGTCTCCGTCCCCGCGAGGCACGACCGGGGGGCCGGCCGCAGCAGAAAACAGATCGCGGTGCGCGCGGGCACGGACTGCAGCGTGCGGCGCTGCAGGGATATGAAGGTCTTTCCGTGCGTCCGCTTTCTTTAGTTATTTATTTAGTTATTTATTTAGTTATTTATTTATTTGTTTCTTTTCTGTGTATCTTCGCCGCGGCGCCTAAAAAACAACATCGGATCGCCAGGTCCGCGCTGGTGCGCGAGCTGGCAGACAGCGGCACGGGCGAGTTCGACGTGAGCGAGCTGTACCAGCGCGCGGCGTGGCGTGCAGACGACGCGCATGCGCACGCGCACTCGAATGGCTTCTGAGCCGGGAGGCCGAGTCTGGTCTTTCTTTCTTTCTTTCTTTCTCTACTTCCTTTTGTAGTCCGCTAGTTGTCCCCCCGGGGGGTCGTGGCAGATTTGGCCTCGAACGCGATTGGAAGGTGGTCTGTAAAAAAGCAGATGGGCTGTATCGTTATCCAAATAATTGCCTGTAACAATTAATTAGAAGACACGTATGTACTGTATTAACAGAAAGTTATATGGTGCATGCACGCCGATGCCGCGCAAACGTGCGATCCGAGGCCGGGTTTCAGAGAACTTGATCGCGCAACGTCCTGGATACCGGGTCCTTTGGCAGATTGTGTCGAAGGCGAAGGCGGGGCCGATTGTCCCACGTACAGTTGATTGTGTGCGCCAAAACGATACGCGTTTTCACTTTTATTTTTCGCAGCTTCTTTGGCAGACTCGCCACGGACATCGGTTTTGGGTCGCCAAGTCGATATTTCTATACGACCGCTGGCGCAGATTTGGCGGTCGGGACCAGATGTGACTTTCAACAGAATCTGGGGGAACAACACGGTACCGTTACCGTCGTCTGCACAAGAGATAGCCGCATCAGCAAAAACTCTATAAGCGTCTCAGAAAAACAAAAATGCCAAATGTAAAACCGCTTTGAAGACACAGCACGAACTTGAAGATCGTACCCGTTCGCAGTAAATCATCAGCCCCTTCCCAACGCCCGACTCTACACACACGTCAACAGGGCTCCGGCCTTCTGCAGCACATATGCCCGCGCAGCGGCGTCCGCGCCGAGCTTCGCCGACGCGCGCGCGCGCTCGGGGCGCACACGCACGCACTCGCGCGGCACCCGTCCATCGCGAGCGCCGCCGCCGCCGCCCTCCGTGGGGAGACGCGCCGAGCCAGCGTGCCGACGTCCTTCGCAGCGAAGATCGTCGCGCCGGCCGCGCGCGCCTGCACGAACCTGTACGCGTCCGCGTCCGTCGCGTTTTGGGTTAGTTCACGCTGGCCAGCACGCCCACCGGGAGGACGGTCGCGGACGCGCTGAAGCCCGGCGCGAGAAACTGGGCGCCGAGCGCGGCGTAGATGGCCGCTGCGTGCAGTCGTCGAGTCGGAGAGGGCGTCGATAGCGCAGTGTAATCCGCCTGCGTGGAGAATGCGCTGGAGAACGCGACGGCAGGGCCCGCGATCCCCTCTTTGGTCGCCTCGGTGGCAACTCCTCTGAAAGGAGTTGTGAGTTTCTTGAGTCCAGCACACAAGTTCCTGCCGAATTGCACATTGTCGGGAACGACCCAGGCTTGGAGGGGGCAGGATTCGGGTTCAGTCGCTCTAGAACTGCAGATCGGGGGATCTGCGGGGTAGACGAGGTGCATACTCTTGCGCTTAGATCTCAGCGGGGACACGGCGCGACTCCGCCCAACAAACACGCAAGGACTCCGCTTGCTTGTTGTCTGCCACCGCCGCCGTCAAACGCGAAGCGCACCCGCACCCGCACCCGCACCCGCACCGTTTCTTCGAAAAGGGATATTTCTTCGCACCCGCACGGGTGCCTTGTACGCTTGAACGCGTCGTCTGCGAGGCGCAGGCCGCCGAGGAGCACTACGTCCTTGTTGTGCACAACTTCCGAATCACCAAGGCGCGCAGGCATAGTCAGCACGAGCAGCATTATCAGCACCCGTCGTGCCGCCGCCGCCGCCGCCGCCGCCTCTTCGTCACTCGCCGTTCTTTGCTGCGAGGCGTGCCGGCAGCGCCGCGCGGCCCCGCGCGGCCCCGAGATCGCCCTCGCCATTGTGTCGTCGAACGTCGGGCTCCCGTCACGGCAGCTGCTCCGAGACAAACAAGCGGCTACTCGAGCTGCGCGTCAAAGTGCGCTGCATATATGGCCTGCGGCGTCGCCGGCGCGCTGACGCTCGGCGAGAGAAGCGGGATTGGTGTGCAAGGTCGGAGAGCCGGAGTGTCGGGCGGTGCCGTGATGCGGGCGCGGAACGATTCACTCGAGTGACGACCTGAGGGTCTTGCCCGACTTCTTGCGAATCAGCCAGCATGCTGCGTGTCGATGCAGACTCGGATAGGTCTGATCCTTCCGGCTTATGTCATTCAAAGTGAATCATATCCCACTTGATTTAACTCAGGATTTCTGCATTGCTAAGAAATTCTGAACACAAGATTATGCTAAGATGCATCCCAGCTATCAGCTCGCAGTTTTATTTCATATGTTTGCTCCTTTGTTCCAGAGTTATACGCGTAACCATCCAGCCGACAAATCATGATTCATGAAGCTCTTGACAACTTGCTTTACCCTCACAGTCAGCTAAGCGACATCACTCTCTACTGCTCCTCACTGTCATTTCCAGATGCCATCCACAATTTCTGCCTGTCGCTGCCCGTCCCTCTTACCCTGGAAACTAATCCGTGTTTTCTTCAGTTTTTTTCGGTGAGTTTCTCACGCATCATCAGTTTCGTGTCAGCAAGAATCAAATTCCTCAAGCCTGTAGTATGTACGCGAGCGACCTATCTGCAACACTCACTACATCGGAAGAGACCTCAACAACTTCATTACCAGCAGTATGCCCATGCTTCCAACGCTATGCCGAGTCCATCTGGAAGTTCATTCCCTCATGATTTGACGGGAAGCTCCATTAGTATATTACTCGGTCTAGGAACCGAGACTCAGGTGCGGCAACCAGACAGTCAGGAGCCTGGAAGCCTGGAAGTGTTCAGTACAATGAGCAGAGTCGGAGAGGCATTATCTGTGTCTTTGGCTATCTGCGCAGTATGCCAACGAAGCATCTGAAATATTCCGGCGGCTCGAGACGACGAATATCCGATCGACAAATCGCACTCTTTTGCATCACTCGACGCTCGCAGAGAACTGGCAGGCAAATGTGCAGATTACCGTTCGCGCCGATCAGACCTCAGATCCGCGCGCAACCTCCGAGGCCTCCGCTCCGAGCGCCTACGGGCGGCCAGGCGCGAAGAAGCAGTACCCACGGGCGCCAATTCGGGCAGACTCGGTGCTTCTGTCTGCGAAGCGCACAATATGTATATTATTGTCAATGGCATTTCCTCCTCTGATTAGTCTTCCTTCTGATTACTTAACTTCCCCGGGCACATGCCAAAGGCCGACGAGGCGCCAGACCAAGTACATGTACACGCGGTCCCGACGTGCGCCAATTCCATAGGAAGCGCCGAGTCGGACTGATTGACTTGACGTCTAAGATAGCTAGAGAATTGGCGCTGGCCCCGCCATGCATCCATGGGCTTCCCGATTCTCGATTCTCGAGCCGAAAATAACAAGGCTCGAATCCAAGCTATAAAATGCGGCACCAACGCGAAATGCGTCGCGTCAGCATCCCCCGCTCGTACGCGCATCGCCTCCCCCGCATCAGCACCCAGCACCCAGCCCCGCATCGCAATCCCCGCTTTTGCTCGCAATGTCTCTAATCACCGTCTCCCAGATCGTCACCTATTCCAACAAGGGTGCACACATCATCATCGGCTCGTACACCAACGACCACAACATCCTCAAGAAATTCAGCGTCCGCCCAGACCACAGCACGAAGCTCTTCGTCAGCGACGCGCACAGCGCGGCGGAACGATCCATCGACTCGGACTTCTCGCTGGGCAAGACGTACACCATCACCCTGCAGCGCGGCAAGCTCAAGCGATACATCACGTGCGCCCCGCCATCTTCCGTCCCTTCCTCTGCGTTTTTTTGCTGATATATAATTTGGCCGAATTTTAATAAGATACCCGCCCGCAAACGGTGTCAGCGAGGTCGACATGAACGACGTGTTCCGCTCCAGGGCCCCCGAGGTCTTCACATTCGTCAACAAGGGCGACGACATCATCTCCGTCTCGTACACCAGCAGTACCAGCAGCGGCGGCGTCGCGTCGTTCGACGTCGTCCCAGGCAACCAAGAGCACACGGACAACATCGCCTCCAAGGAGGGCGCGTACAAGCTCATCACGCTGCAGCGCGGAAAGAGCCAGAAATCCGAAAAGTACGTCCCGCCCTGTTTTTTTATTTAAAAAAAACCCGCCTCTATATGCGTCTTTACTGAAGTCCAGATTGATAATAAGGTACGCAGCCGCGAACAGCCCGATCGACGTCAACGCCGCCTTTGCCGGTCCCGCCTCCTTTACCGGCGCCGTCTCCTACACGCCTGTCAACAGGGGCAGAGATACCATTGTCCTCCTGTATATCGACGCCAACGGCATCCAAAATCAGGTCTCCGTCGCCCCGAACGATCCAAACGTCCCCCGGATCTCGCTGGGCGAGGGCACGCACACCGCGCAGCGCTTCGGGGACAAGAGAACCTTTACGTACGTCCCCGCCTTTTTTGCTCTCGTCCTTTCTTGCGCGTCTTAGCCGCTGACGCCTGCATCGGTTGATAAGACTCTCGTTAGTGCGCGGACTGGTAGACGGCACCGGCGAGTTCGACGTGAACGAGCTTTACATCCGAGCGTTTATGTGAACAACACGCACACCGTCGGCGTCTGAGCCAGAGACCCCCGAATATTAGCTGAGAAAGAAGGCAAGCCCAGATTTTTTTACAAACCCGAACACGGTATTCTCATTTGTAATGATTAGTTTTTCTATGCGTGGCATGTCGGTCCAACACGATTGAACGACCGTCTGCGAGCTTGAAAGGGAGAAGAAAAAAAAAAGCTGTATTGTTTTGAGAGAATTGCCTGTAACGTACGAGAGACCATGCGGTGATTGTTATGAAGAAGCGTGATTCGCGGCCAGAGTTCAGACCAACAATAATCGTGAACGTCTGGAATGCTGGGCCTTGGCAGAATCTGTCGACTCGGAGGAAGGTGCCGATCATGCGCTTTCGCTACCGGGGGTCATACCAAATAAAAAAAGCAATTGACTTTTTACATCCACGTCTGGCCCCTATTGCAGAGTATACGAGGCGTATGGGCCTCGAAACCTGTCCTTGTTCAATCTCTGCGTCACAAAAAAAAAGGATTCTTTCTAGTCCGCGCCATGGCTAGGCGAGCGCGGTCCACTCTCGTCCGGATTCGGAGCTAGCTATGACGGTTCGGGAGACGAAGCACACGAACAGTAGCGAGATAGCTGTAAAGTAGACTTTCGTCCCTTCCATATTGACATCTCCCTCAACCAGCTACATGTATGTCGTCAAACACTGGTCGCTTGCCAGTTCGTAGACCGTACTGAGCCGCCGCTTCCCAGTGCTCGTGCTGTTTTCTTTCGCTCTCTGGGGGAGGCTCCCGCGGGAATGCGACACGGGCGTGATCGACCTGGACGAGCTCTTTTCTGGCCTTTCCGGTACCGATAGCAACGGCCCGAGTTCGCTTATCGCCTCGAGCGCCCCGAATGACAAGCAGCGCGAAATAAAACTCGTGCGTTCGCTCCTCTTTTTTTTTACCTTCCTCTGCGGCTTTTCTTAAGAGTCTGATCGGAGGAGAAAAAGCCCATGCAACAGCACATAGGCCCTGGCATATCTTATAACGCTGAGCACAGTATTCTCATGTGCCTTTTTTTTTCTAGTCCTCTAGCTGCCTCTCGGCGCGCAACATCTTGGCCGCAACACGATTATAAGATAGTCTGTAAATTTGAACGCAAAAAAACAAAATAAAAAATGGCTGTATCGTTTCTAAAGAATTGCCTGTAGCATTTTGAAAGCCTCGTGATAATGAAATGAAATTTGGAATCACCTCTCGACGGCGGGGGCCGTCCGGTGGCGTGGCGTTTGCTATGGGATTAGTCATCGCGTGTTACTCGTTCGATGGGGCAGCTTTCTCAATGCCGTGGCCACACTCTGCCGCGACCGGACCTTGCCGGCGTTCCCATCAGGCTTATGTACGGCTTATGTACGCTTATGTCAGGCTCAGGGACTGCGTGTCCCGCTAGGATCTAAACGTTGCTTTCTCAATGCCGTGGCCACACTCCGTGCTCATACATCATATTGTGACCACGAACCACTGTTGAATATCGGATCGGTCGATTGACGTTTAGGAGTACCTCGTGAACCGACGCTGGCATTGCCCGCCTCGGACGAGACCTGACAGCTTCTCAGGTTCGAGAACCTCAAGCGGAGACAAAACAGCCTCGAAGATGCCCCCGACATCCAGGTACGGCCGCAATGTCTTCAAGCAGCTACAGACAACCAAG
Organism: Phellopilus nigrolimitatus; assembly: GCA_021029095.1. NCBI lineage: Eukaryota > Fungi > Basidiomycota > Agaricomycetes > Hymenochaetales > Hymenochaetaceae > Phellopilus > Phellopilus nigrolimitatus. The sequence continues at coordinate 165,513 of JAJOHG010000048.1, read as the reverse complement.
AACTCCAGCAAGTCGTTTACTTCGACCGTCTTGACACCCCACAATGCGCTTCAACTCGCTGCAAGCGCCAGGCCCATATGCGGCGCTTCAAGTGCCCCCTGCGTCGCACACACGGTCCGTAACTTACGATCCGTATTTTGGATTTCTCGAGGCACTTACGATACGGTTACGGGACAGTAGTGTACGGTATGGCCGTAATCCGTAATTACGGTTGCGTTGCGGAGTTCTAAGAAACACCCTCGCCCCCACACCCACATGTGCCTCGCAAACCTCGTTCGCCGCTCGATGTCTCCGGTCCACATCGTTCAAACCGTCGCCTTCCTCAACAACGGAGAACATATAATCTACGGCTCGTACACCAACGACCACGACGTTCTCAAAAACTTCAGCGTCGGCCCAGGCGGATCTACGAATTTGTTCATCATCGAGGAGGCGGAAGACTGCCGAAACTCGGACTTTTCGTGGGGCCGCACGTACCCCGTTACCCTGCAGCGCGGCAGACATAAGAGATACGTCACGTACGTCCCGTCCCGCTATCTTCCATCTCTTCTGTTGCATTCTTATGAAATCTAAATCGGACGGTAAGATACCCGCCCGAAGACGGCGCGAGCGTGGTCGAGATGAACGCGCAGTTCGAGGCGCCCGCGCCCCTCACATTCGTCAACACCGGAACCGACATCGTCGCCGTCTCGTACACCAACAGCAGGGGCGGCACGACCGCGTTCCACCTCGCCCCGGACAACCAGGAGCAGGCCGACAACTTCTCCTCCAGAGAGGGCGCGTACAAGGCGGTCACGCTGCAGCGCGGGGCGGACAAGGAACACATGGAGTGCGTCCGTCCGCCGCTCTATATGCAGCCTTTAGCCGAAGTGTCTCTAATTAGCGACAAGGTACGAAGCGGCGGACAGCCCGATCGATGTCAACGCCGCATTCACCGTTCCCGCGCGTCTCAGGCCTGCCAACAGCCCAGACGGTGGCGGCGGCGGCGGCGCCAGCGCCCCTCGCGCCTTCTACACGCCCGTCAACAGGGGCGCAGACACCATCGTCTTCGCGTACACCGACGCCGACGGCGCCCCGGGCCAGGTTTCTGTCCCCCCGCACGACCGGATGGCCCACAAAATCGCGGTGCGCGGCGGCACGGACTGCAGCGCGCGGCGCTGCAAGGACATGAAAGTGTTTCCGTACGTCCGCTTTCTTGCGTTCTTCTTCCTTTATTTATTTACTTATTTTATTTTACTTCTTACGCATCTTCGCCGGCGCCTAAATAATCGGATCACAAGGTCCTCGCTGGTGCGCAAGCTGGCAGGCGATACCGGCGAGTTCGACGTCAGCGAGCTTTACCAACGGGCGTGCTATGCAGACGACGCGCACGCGCACCCAAACGGCGTCTGAGTTGGAAGGCCCAGTCTGGGGTTGTAAGAGGCAGGCCCTGGCTTGCGAACCCTGACTGAACACAATATATTCTCATTTGCGAGTCTTCCTTTTGTAGTCCGCTAGTTGTGCCGGTGTCGCTACGACTTGGCCACAATATATGTACGATCGAAAAATGGTTCTGAAAGCTTTGGAAGAACAAATGGGCTGTATTGATATATGAAGAATTGCCTGTAACATTTGGAAGACACGTAGTAATTAAAAGTTACATGGTGCACATGCCGCGGGAAAGTGCGATCCGAGGCCAGGTTTCAGAAAAGTTGATCGCGACCGCTACCGCAGATTTGGCGGTTAGGACCAGATTACTGCCAACAAAATGAATCATAAGCAAACCACCGCAGGTGTGACTCATCTAGGGGAACACAGTACCATCGTCTGCACAAGATAGTCGCATTAGCAAAATTCTATAAGCGTCTCAAAAACAAATGCCAATTGTAAATGCGTGCCATAACGCTTTGAAAACGCAGCACGAAAGTCGTACTTGTTCGCAGTAATCATCAGCCCCTTCCCAACGCCTGAATCTACACACATGTCAATAGGGCTCCGACCTTCTGCAGCACATGCCTGCGCAGCTGCGTCCGCGTCGAGCTTCGTCGCCGCGCTCGCGCGGCACCCGTCTGCCGCGAGCACCGTCGCCTCCGTGGGGAGGCGCGTGCCGACGTCCTTCGCAACGAAGAGCGTCGCGCGCCAGCACGAACCTGTACGCGCACGCGCCCGTCGCGTTTGGGTAGTTCACGCTGACCATCACGCCCGCCAGGAGGATGGACATGGGCGCGGACGCGCTGACGCCCGGCGCGAGGAGCGCCGAGCGCGGCGTAGACTGTCGCTGCGGTCGTCGCGTCGGAGGGCGTCGATAGTGTAGTGTAACCCGTCTGTGCGGAGAATGCGCCGGAAAATGCGACGGCAGGGATCCCCTCTTTGGTCGCCTCGGTAGCAACTCCTCTGAAAGGAGTTATGAGTTTCTTGAGCACAGTACATAAGTTCCTGCCGAATCACATTGTTCCCGAGAAAAGGTTTATCAAGCCACTGTTGGTGCCCACATTAGGGCCAGAAACGACCAAATCGGGATTCGTGCCGTTGAAGAAGCGTTGGTCCGAAGGCCGGGGTGCCGTATGTGACGCTACATGTCAAAACAAATATCAATTCCGACGCTCCTGAACTCTCATTTGCACTTTTTTTTTTTTCTCACGGAAACGAGTTCACATAGTCCAGACGCGTTTGCTCATACAGCATTTGTGAGAAAGACGTATGAGGCGGGCGAGGGCAGCAGAGACACATATTATCGCTAGCGTTGTGTCCAGTCGCAGGAGACAATGGCGGGCACGAGTAGTGTTCTCAAAGGCCAGGTCGGTTCGGGTCAGGGCATTTTTCCCCCTGACCCTGACCCGGCCTGGTCAGAGTTTCTGAAAATTTCTCGACCCCGACCTGGCCCGCCTTGACCTGCTACCGACCTGGCCCAGCGGGTCAGGCCAGGGTCAACCCGAGGTCGGCCTCCTGGCCCAGTAATTTTGACACACAGATTATGCAGTAGACATTAGTTTTATGTATCTACACATTATAAAGGCTTAAGATATATGTTATTACATCTGTTCCAGCCGCACAAGCATTTGCCGGTCATCTCGGACTGTTTGCATGGTTGAGAATGTCTGAACAGACGTGCGAGGGGGATATTACTTGCTTTGAATTACATAAGCTGGAAGGATGAGCTTCATGATTTGTCAGCTGAATGGGTCCTTGTATAACTCTGGAACAAAGGAGAAAACATATGAGATAAAGCTTCCAGCTGATAGCTGGGGTGTATATTAGCATAGTCTTGTATTCAGAATTTCTTAGCAATGCAGAATTCCCGTATTAAATGAAGGGGGATATTATTTGCTTTGAATTACATAAGCTGGAAGGATCTGCATCGACAAGCAGCATGCTGCCAATTCACAAGAAGTCGAGCAAGACCCTCAGTCGTCATTCAAGTGTATTCTGTGTCTGAATCACGGCACCGTTCGACACTCTGGCTCTCTAACCTTGCATCAATCCCGCTACTCTCGCCACACATCAGTGCACCCAAAGCAAAGGAAACTCGAGCCCTGCAGAGCGACGAGTGAAGGAGAGGCAGCGGGCCGGCGGGGCACCAATAATGCTCATGCTGAATATGCCTGCTCGCCTTTGTGCATGCCATGAGTAAAGTTTTGCGGGTCGGAGGTCAGGTCAAGGTCAGCCCGGGGTCAAGCCGGGTCAGGATTTCCTGGCGAATGCTGACCACGACCCGGCCCAGCACCGGCCCAGGTTGACCTGACCCATTAGTGACCTGACCCGCGGGTCAGGTTAGTGGTCGACCCCGGGTCAGCACGGGTCTGACCCGGACTTTGAGAACACTAGGCACGAGTCGAACTCATACCCAAGCAGCACGGGAGTCGGAGGAACGTCCAGCGAGCCGGTGCCCGAGCCATTTTCTGCTGGAGCAGACAACACAATCTGTGCGATGAGAGAGAAAAAGGCTCTCGTGAACTTTAATTGAAAATCCGTGTTTGGGTCATCCGTACGTTGTAACCTTCCGAGGTTAACGCGTCGTACTGGGCGCGGATGTTCGCCGCCGCCCAACCATCATCGTTTGAAATGACGACCTTCGTCTGCGCACGGGAAAGTGAAACAAAGAGGAGCAATGCTGCAGCAGGAGCACGCATAGCGCTGCAGTTACTTGACAATGACATTGATAAGTAGCCTTTACAGCTGGGTCAGACCACCAAACACGTGAAGAGACAGCAATATGGGCTTCGAAAATACGCGTAGTCTCCGTGCCACCCCGCCAATCGATCACGACACGTTCCAACGGTCCATGCGGGAAATTTCAGGAAGAATGGCGGAAGGCCCGTTTGCAATACCAAAAGTTGAGCATGCGGCATATCGCCTTTAACAGACGTCGGCTTCGAGTTCTTAGTCAGCGCACGAGAGGCGACCGCCGAGCCATTATTGAAGCTGTAGAACGCATTCGGACGAATGTTTGCTTCTCTCGCAGTCCGTGCTGAGACTGAAGCATACTTCGCATGAGCAGCCACATAATCTTTCATTGTTGCAAGTCTTTCAACGTTTACAGAAATCACGGAAAATCGTTACAGCAGAATCCTTTCAATCTTTATCATCTCTTTGGATCGCATTGCAGAGGCTAAGCGGCTAAAAAAAGTGCAAATGAGAATACTATGCTCAAGTTTATATGCGAGGCGCGTACCTCCGAATTAGACTCTTGAGCCGTCTGAGCGCACGTTCGCTTGCTCGAAATGCTTGTTCAAATCGATTTCGACCTCGTCGTCGCTGTTCTCTGTAATCGGGTACCTTATTATCGATATCAGGCTTCAGCGGAAAATACATAAAAATGGAGGGAAAAGAGTGAGCGTACGAGACGGTCTTCTTGACCTCGTCGCGCTGCACGGTAAAGCCCTCGACCGGGGAGAAGTCGCTGATACGCTTTTCGTCGCCCGGGGTGACAACAAACGGTGCCGCCGCGCGTGCGACGTTGGTGTACTCGCCAGAGATGGCCTTGCTACCCGTGTTGAGAAACTTGAAAGAGGGAGCAAGCCCAGCAAACGCGGTGTTCACGTCGATCGTGGTGACATTGGCCGTGAACGTCGGGCTTCATCGGTTTGCTTGCATTTTAGAATAGGTGCATATAAAAGAGAGAAAATGGACGCACGTCAGATATTGCGTGTAGGGGCCGCGCTGCAGGGTCAACGGGTATGTGCCATGCAACGTGAAGTCCGAGTTCCTTGTGATTTGTTGGTTTGGGTTGATATGGAGTAAGACATAAGCACCGGAGCTGTTCGTGTACGAGAATGTAACGATCTGGTTACCGGTGTTGCTGAAGATGACAGAGACAAAATAAGACATTGGGCGAAGTAAACTTGGGTGCTAATGCTAGGTAAGTGGTATTGGGTGGGAGGGATACTGACATGGCAAGTCTGAGTCTCTCGTTTTATAGCTTGGATGTCGGGCGCCTACCGGGCATGTCTTCTTGCCTCCGAGCCATCGAGTGCACGTACATGGGGCGAAGAGGTCACTTGAAACTCCGTACGAAGGTACGACTAGAGTTTGGGACAAAGCGAGAAGTGAAATGGCATAACGTCTTCAAGCCTGCAGCAGCATAACAGGGCAAATACATTGCTGTGTCTGTCAAGTCGCCAACCACAGAAGGCACAATGACGCAAGGGGTGTATCACTTCCTGGTGGTCACATTAATGTTCTCGCTATAAAGCCCTTGAACACAAGTTATATCTGGGAAACGGAGGACCGACTCGGAGAAAGGATACTTCTGTACATTCAAACCCGGGTAATATTGTTGGCAGAACTCGAGGGTTTCGTCGACGTCGCGGCAAAACATAGTGCTGCCAAGGTTTGCAAAACGGAAGATCTCGTCTCTTTGAGTTTTTTCCCTTCTAAATGAACGCGTTGTACTGGGCGTGGATATTCACCGCCGCCCAACCGTTTTTGTTGAGATGACGGTCTTCGTCTGGCATGGGCAAGCGAAACGAAGCAGTATTCGGAACGATCTCAGGGTTCAATGAAGAGGGCCGGTCCGATATCTAAACGATTCGGGTCAGAGGGTCAGGTAGTAATTCTTCTCTAATGGTTTTCAAGCGAATAGTGCTTAGTTGTCGCATAACCCGTAGAGTTGCCTTGGATCTGGTCTGAAGGACTAGCAAGCGCGTTGTTGTCGCGGAGATGCTCATAACGCAAGATTTGAGCTGATTGAATCCACCCAATCGAAGTCATCGCCGAGTCTGATTGCTCTTATAGCTCGAAGACTGTTATTACGAGCCATACGTACGTACGTTCGTACGACGACGTTTCACGCGGGAAAAAAAGCTGCAAAGCCGTAAGCATAGGACTTGTGACCATCTCTTCTGATTCCACTGACCCCAGAATCCAAGTGCACCCAGCCCTTTGATTCGGGTCAGAGGGGTCGGGGGTCCATCCGAACACTGACACGAAGAGAAGCAGCGCTGCAGTATGGAACCTTGGCATAATGCTGCAGTTACTTGACATGATGAGTAGCAATACTGCCTTTATAAGATCACCAAACACGTAAAGAGACGGTAATATGAACTTCGGAATTACGCGTAGTCTTGTGCCAATCCACGAATCGCACCACGGCACGTCCCAATGGTCCATGCTGGGAACCTCAGAGAGAATGGCGAAAGGTCCGTTTACTATGGAAATGTTACCACCGCGAACGAAACAGAAAGAAAAAGCGCCTATGAGTATCATGTCCGGAAGTCCATACAAAACAAAGAAAACAACATACAAATTGAACATCGCTTAGTGATAAACGTCTTTCAAATACACTACGTGCAAGACAAGAATGAACGAAGCTTGTTCAGCACAAACTCCTGAGTATCCGAGTCGACGTCTCCTTTGGTCGTCGCATTCATGACGCTGACGCTCGCAAAGCAGCCCGAAAGCGACACAACGCTCCTCTCCGTCGGGAGACGGTCGCTTCCGCAGGTTGTGACGTCAGCAGGCGTGGTTGACGTTGCGGTATGGATGCGTGTCAGCACGAAACTGAATGCATCTGCATCCGTGCAGTCACCCTTAGCAGCCGCGTAATTGACGTTAAGGGTGATGTTCGGTGGCAGGATTGGCGAAGACGAGTTGAAGGGCGTGGCGAGAAGGGCTTGCGTGAACGTCGTCCCCAGCGCAGCGAAAACTTCCGCAGTAGTGGTAGACGCTGAGGGCGTCGAAAGTGTAGTATACGAGACATGCGAGCCTCCCGCTCCCGAAAACGCGACAGAAGGAATGCCTTCCTTGGCAGCTTCACAGGCAGCACCGCTGAAATCAATTCAAATACAAATATAAATCTTGCGAACTACGCACGGATGCAGATCTTACGCACACTGTACCTGATTCGAGAACCACTGATCCTAGATTCTTTCCTACATTCGGTCCAGAAACAACGAAGTCGGGTTCGGTGCCGCCGAAAAACGGTGGGGCCGCAGTCTGAATGCCGAATCGTACAGAAGTGACACTACAGAGGGTTTTTCAATATCGAAAGAATTAGCAGCTTGCTCTGTAAATGCTCTCACGGAAATGAGTTCACATAGTTCAGGCGAGCTTGAAGAACATTGTCAGAAAGGATCAAACTTCGAAGAATTTGCCAGACCTACCATCATCAGGATCAGATCCAGTAGCGGGAGCACCAGCCGGACAGCTCTGGAACTCGCAGCCATCGGAACCCAGCACAGTCGGTGGTGCATCGGAAGATCCAGTCCCAGATTCGTTCTCTGCCGGGGAAGAGAGAACAACCTGTAGGACAATTTGAACATGAGGAATGTCATTCTTAAGATGAAGGAAGCCGCAAACATTGAACCCAGCGTTCTTCAACGCAGTGTTTTGTGCTCGAACATTTGCAACAGCCCAACCGTCGTCATTGGTCAATACGATTTTACTTTGACCGTTTACAACGGTGGTGGCAGCGAGCAAGAAGTAGAGACGATGAAAGACAGACGTACGCATTATGAGGTGGGGACTGGAATCCAGGTGCAAGGTCGATTCCAAAGAGCACTTCGTCTTTTATTCGCAGCCCGATGAAGTTTATTTAATCATTACGGAAGGACTTGATGACAATGGAGCGCATGTGTCGTTTGCGCAGCGATCAAGTTTGCTGGCATGAGGGATGTAAATGGACGTTCGTGACTCGGACTGAACAAGTATATCAATGTGGATGCCCATGAGCGAGCGACGTTCCCCGACAGTAGCACATCCATGGGGGACAAAGCATCAGGAAAAGCCTAGTACCCTGTCAGATTTGCTCAGGTAGCATCAATTTGCTTCAGTTCAGTTCAGATTTTTGAAAGTATTGACGGATCTGAAAAATGTCAGAACTATCAACTAAGCTTCTGGGGCTCATCTGAACTGAAGGATCTGACAGTTCTGAGAGTTTTTGAAGCTAGCTTTCTGAGCGGCTCTGAAGGTATTTGATGTTATTTGACGCGTCTCAGGGGGCCACATATTAGTGTAAAGCATACGGGGATTCCAGAGAGGGGTTGCTTGAGCACGGGCGAGGTAGGATGCAGCGGCTGGTGGCTTGGCGCACCCAGGCCTGACGTCTTTGCTAAGGCGCATGGCCGTGACATGTAGAGTCTGAAGTTGGTGCACTCAATACGCGTGAATACACAGAGTTAAGTAAAAGAACGCACTTGAGAATGCGCCGCTCTATCTCCACGTCGGTCAGAGGGAACTCAATCTTAGAGTCTATACGGCCAGGACGGATGAGCGCGGGGTTGAGCGACTCGATTCGGTTCGTGGCCGTGATGACTTCAGCGTCGCCACACGTATCAGTTCCGTCCAGCTGACACGTGCTGAATTCAAAAAATCATAGTGTGTCACGAAAGCGCACGATGCCGGGGACGCTGCGAGAGCGGTCGACGCTCATACTTGGAATAAGCATACATCTGGGATCGCCGCAGCGGGTCTTAGCTGTGTGCGGGTGCAGTTCGTCCTGGCAGTGTCGGGCACACGTGTCTCCTCCTCAAAAAGGTTAGCACGAGTATTCCAGTGGGCCAAATGAGCAGCATATAGAAGAGATAGAGTTATTTTAAAGTTATATCGTTGACGTGCTTCCTCGAGTCCAGAACCACGCGCCAGAAGCCGACTTGCTCCGTGTGCATTTCTCTTCATTGGGAAACAATTGGAATTTGCCAGTTCCTGTGGAATGATTTCAGTAGAACCATGGGCCCAGAAGCTCACCGCGGCATACTCTTCTTGTCGGCGCCAATTCCAGTTTTTATAAATATCCCAAGCATGATGGTCGCTTTTGGATCCGTACAAGTCCGTGCTGGCTCATTCAATGGACGTGACAAGCTACGAAAGACTTGATGCATGTGGCTCGACGTGTTTGCCTACAGCGTGTTCGCGATGAATGGTGATTTGCGAGCGTGAGTGCCCTGAGCACGTCGATGATGCTCCACGCAGATGCCGCTAGAATCGAGTACTGAAGGACGGAATAAATAGCGCCATTTAGATGCCGGCTTCTTCGCACTCAAATATACATATGAGGGTAGGCAGATCCACAGCACGCTGGAAAACTGCGAACGAAGAACTGCGAGCCTTCGCTATCGGACAATTGGCCAACCAGCGCGCAGATATAGGAGACGCAAAACGAACGCCGGATGGCAAAGGCGCGACAAGGGGGAGTGCGTAAGATGGTGCAGCTTCCTGGCGGGGAAGAGTGAGGTAGTAAAGCGGGCAGAAGTCACGGGCGGTAATCTTGCGTCAGGCTCATATGGTCGTGCACATGGGACGCTGCAAGCCTCGGGAGTGGTCGACAGCGATGCGCTTATTTTCGGTTCGGTCCTGTGGGGATCGTCAGGATGTCCTCGGGAGTACGCGTTGACGGAGCGTCGCGAAGCGGTGTCTGCCGAAGAGGTGTGTCGACTGGCTTCGACTCGCAGTTTCAGAAGGGGCAGCTTCGAATGGGGTTCGGCTCAGACAAGGCCGATATTTAACGACATATTGAGTCCAGGGATTTTATATCGAGTCGAGGTTTTACTGCTGTTGATGTTGTTTGAATGCTGGATTGAAAAGAGAATCGAGTAGTGTATCAGCGCTCCATAACTAAGATTCAGGTCACTGGGGAAAAAAAATTGCACAACATTCCTTTGTTTTTGTCAATGATTTTCACGGCAGCACGTGCGAGCTGGCGTGACATATGGATAGTAAACCTTGTCCACCATCCCGTTGTAGTAGATACCCGTCGAGTTGCAATAGAGTTCTAGAGTAAAATCAGGTTTCCTACATCTTACACAGGATATCTTGCAGATAGGAAGGAGATCGAGCACAATCCTTTAATTTCTGTCAAAATGCGTGCTCACATGGAGAAGGGACTCAAAGACATTCGAGAACCTCAGAGACCTTGTCTTGAAATTACATGTAGATGTCGACGTGCAAGTTCGCTCGTGGAGGTAGAACGGAGATTCCATCATCGTTATCACCGGCGCGGCACTTTCCGGCTAAGATAGGCGCCTACTGGCGCCAATTCCGACTCGACGCGCAGACATCCTTCAATTCCAACAGGTGCACACCAGCTCACGCGTAGCGCTTTTCCATTAGTGCTTTTGTCTGCGACGAAGTACGGTGCTTCCCACTTTCAACATATTCATCGAACTTCCGCCATCCCAAATGGATGTTGGTGCTGAAAACTGCTAATCCCGAGACGCCAGCTTCAGCACGCCGCGCTTATATCGCTTCTACTTCTACTCCTACCACCACTTCTCAGACTTGCCCACATTGCATATGGTATGATTCTCATGTAAATGCTTGGAGTAGCTCATATTTGCATCCCTGCAGAAAGCGCTGGGTCGAATTGATTTATCTTACCTCTAGAATTCTTGGTGAATCTGCTGCGACATGTGTCCACCTCGTTCTTGTGTTCTGTATTTCTCGAATTCAGGCCTCCCAATCTCGGACGATCGCGCATCCACGAGCGACAATCGCAATTGGCGATACCGCAATTCTCGAGGCGCGAACGGAAAATGACTGTGTACTTTATCTGCCTGCAGGCCTAAAGGCGCTTGACATCCATGCTATAAATTGAGGCAGAGACGTTTTGTGTCAGTAACCCCTCGTACTCGCATCGCCTCCCCAACATCAGAACTCAGCATCGCTTCGCAACCTTCGCTTTTCGTTCGATGCCTTCCTCAGTCAACATCTCTAAGGTTGTTACCCTTTTTAACGAGAACGGCAAACATATCATCATTGTTTCGTACACCAATGACAAAAGCGTCTTGAAGAATTTAACCGTCCACCCGAAACATAATATACAGCTGTTTACTGTCGAAGCCCAAGGGAATAGCATCATTGACTCGGACTTCTCGCCGGGCAACAAGTACGACATTACCCTGCAGCGCGGCATTCATAAGAGATATATCACGTACGTCATCTTTCGTCTCTTCCTTTGCGTTATTTTTGAAAATTAAATTGGATTACAAGATACCCGCCCGTTGAGAATGCTGCCAGCAATGTCGACATGAACACGTTATTCAATGTCGGTGTTACCATCTTTCTCACGTTTATCAACAATGGTCCCCACATCATCGTTGTCTCGTACTCCGACAGCGGCAAACATTCGACGTCGCGCACTGTTGGCCCAAATGAACAAATACAGGCGGACAGCATCGCCTCTGAGAAGGGCGTGTTTGAGGTCAAATTGAAACGCGGCACGGGCCAGAAAAAGATGACGTGCGCCTGCCCTGATCTTTTTCCTTTCCTCCGCATGTTTACATAAGGCTGAATTGTCGATTAGATACTCAGCCGCAGACAGCCCGATCGACGTCAATGCCGCCTTTGCTGGTCTCGCCTCCTCTACTGACCCTGCCTCCTACAAGCTTGTCAACAGTGGCGGAGACAGTATTGACCTCGCGTATTCCGACGTCAACGGTGTTTCGAGACATGTTTCTGTCTCTCAGAGCGATGCAGTTGTCCGAAGGATCTCGATGGGCGCGGGCACACATACCGTGCAGTGCAACGAAGAGACAAGATTCTTTACGTACGTTTGCTATTTTTCGTCCTTTCCTATGCATCTTTGCTGAAGCCAGACTGGATAAGACTCTTATTGGTAAATGTACTGGCAAGGGGCGACAGCACGTTAGATGTGAACGAGCTTTACAACCGAGCGTCACATGCGAACGACGCGCACGCAGATGGTTCCTGAATGCAAGACCAAGTTTGATAAAAATGTGAGCAATGGCTTTCAAACTGGCTCGCAAGATTCTCATTTGCACTCTAGCTGCCTCAGCTCGTGGGATGTTGGCCCGTTAAGAATTTGAAAAAAACTATGACTGTATAGTTTGAAAGAATCGTCTGTAAGACTCGTGATAGTAAAAGCTATACTGGTGCTTGTCATGAAGTGATTTAAGGCCATGTTTCAGATAATTTGATCATGAACGTCCAAGACGTGGTAAATTCTGCTTTAAGGAGGTGTCGACCATACGTCGACCATATAGACGTGAATGATTCACTTTGCTCGTGCTATCAGGGCCATAACAAGAAGTGATTGACTTTTTACATCCACATTCATTACACAATATACATGTACACCAGCATGAGCCGATATGTAGTACTCGCTGGAAGTTCCTATGTCCTAATATTTCCATAAAAGCCGAGCTTCGACGGACACAGAGCACCGCCGTTTTGACCTCGATTCTTTATATCCATAACATTCATTATTCGTTAAATCCGCTCCTCATGTACTTATCTTCCATATTGGAATAAAACAGTGCGACCCGTTGGATCACCGTGCCCCGCGTCGTTCGTTCACGACCGCGCGCACCCAGCAGAGAATAACCGTCTCGAGCATCGCTTCCCAACCGTCGTCGCGCCGCGCGACCGCTTTTGCATCGAAGACGATCAGGGGCACCTCGCCCGTGCCCGCGACGAACTTCGTCCGTGCTGGCGCGGGCGAGCCCGACGGGGTAGGCGTGGCGGACTTCGTAGGGCTTCCTGCGAGGGAGTCGCTACTCGCGCCCATAGACGGTAGGGACGACAGCGAGTTGTCGGAAGGCATCGGCGACGTAAGCGGTACTAGATAACGTAGCTTCAGGGCGCTGTGTGCGCGTATGATACAGAAGTAAGAGCGTCGCAGTCAATGTTGCAAGTCCAACCAAGAAAAAAGAGAAAACTCACGCAGCCCACAGGCGCAGGTTGTCCGTGCGTCTGAACGTCCATCCGGTCTTGCGCTTTTCCGCTGCTTCTCCGCCATCAGTTTCCGCCTCGGCCTTCAGCTCGAGAGCAGCGATGTCGTGCACGGCGTCCTTGTTAATGTAACCCCATGGTTTGCGGCTCCGTCGTATACCGGTGTTATAGGCGACACAAAGGAGCTGACCAGAGCTGAGCGCCGCAAGTAGGTCAGAGCGTGAAGTATACGGCGAGGGGAGCAGAGACACGAGAGATGATGGGGTGAGCGCAGCGAGGAGAGCATACGTGCGGGCTGAATTCAATCAGAATTAGCTTATTTGTAATTAGCTTGAAGCGAAATTGAAAAACTTGCCTAGAGGATCCGCAACATCATCGAATGCCCCGCGTTTCGCCCACACTGGAAGGTCGTCATCATCGATGCTGTCCTCCGCCTCTGAATGCTCTGGCGATTCTGTCCCCTCGGTAATCGCCATGTCGCCCATCGCATCCAGCATCTCAGTAGATATCAGTCTGTTTCCCGGGTCTGGCGACGCGTCAATCCGACGCTTTGCTTGACTTATACGCCGACTCTTCGCTTTCCCCTCCCTCTCCACTCTCGAGCGCTCCGCACCTGCACGTTGCCAACCACGCATCCCCTCTGCGCTGTTGCCGTCAAAAAGCACCTCATCGACAGCATCGAGGTATTTTCCGACGACATCGCGCTCGTTCTTGACGTCTGCAAGACGAATGTCCTGACGATATAGCCACCCACCGCCGAGAACGAGGCGTTCGTCCCAGACATCTCGCTTTCCATCGCCGACGTCATCGGTCGCATCGAACGAGTCGTCCGAGTCGTCCCACACAGGCACAGCCTCAGATCTTCCAGGAATGGAGACGACAGAAATCGCGAAGGAGATGTCATGTCCTTGCGCTTGATGATGTCTATGTTCGTCGTCCTCGAGCGAAGTGATGATAGGTTCTGGAGAGCGCGAATCCTGGGAAGAGAGGTGATCGCTCATTGCGTCGTACGCGTCGTCAGAAAGCGGTAGACGAGTAGTTTCCTCGAGTGCGCGAAGAACAGTTAGTACTTCAAGGGCAGAACGTCGAATTCGTGATAGCGGCTGAGATGCTGAGCTTGGGTTGGACACCGCCCGTTTCGTCGGCACGGGCTGCAGTGTCCCCGGGCGAAACTGAGGTTTTTCCAGATCAGGCGATATCGAGTCATCTGGCATTGAGACAAGGTAGTTCCGCACAGTACGAATCAATTGCGTTGTGAGTTGCAGAGTGGCGAGCACGTCGAAGTCTTCGACTGGTTTATTACCTTTCACTAGACCCCAGGACTCAGAGACAGCCTCTAAATCCCTTATCACACCAGGCTTGAGATTCTCTGGATCGACTTCGTAGGTCTTCTCGACAGTAGGATAGGGCGGACGCGAGAAGACCGGGACGGCAGGTGAAGGGGGTAAATGGAATTCCTGTACACTCCCCAGCGATGGGCGCAGCGGGCGATTTGTCGGTCCACCGATCGCAGGCACAAGAGCCTTGTTCTGTTCCAGCGCGCTAACATGGTCTCCAGTTCAACATTTTCAATACTATTGATGAGTGCGATATCGAACCACTCACTTCTGCTTTGCAGTAAGCCCAGTCTTCGTAAAATAATGCTGCAAATGCTCGATGCTTCCAAGCGCCATGACACTCTCCCGCTTCGCTGCACTCCTGCTGAACGGCTTTTGAAGCTTGTTCGATGAATTCATGTTTGGGTAGAACGCGGTTTGTCTCCGTGCTTTCTTGACTGCTGAAGAGGACGCCGGAGACGGTGGTGGGAATTCAAAGGTGTCCAACTTCTCATCGTCTGGAGTCAGGGCCGTCGGAGAGGACGTGAGTGTTTTCATTATAAAGCGCCTAGCATCAGCAAAGCTGCCAGCGCAGAAAGTAGTGAGCGCGAGGATGAAACGATGAGCGATGACATGCCTACTCGCTACAGTGTGTACACGGTCTAATCTTAAAAGTAAGCAGGCGTACGCATACGGTGATCTCGGTTAACAAGGTGTGTGTACAAATTACAGTTTTTTTGTACACTCTGGTAGACTTCAATACACGCGTAACACTAAGTAAGAGCGTATGTACACTCTCTACTATCATTTACTTACACCTCTGTAAATCGTCAAGGTGATTATGTAAGTACTTGATCTAACAATGAACTCCCATTAATTTAGAGTGGTTTCAGAGCTCATGGGAAAGGCTCTTTTAGATAGAAAATGATGCGATCGAGAACAGGCTTCCCTGTCAATAGTGAAAAACAGTCTAACGTCTAAACTTTCCAAACCCATATAATTGCAACTAATGTGATGTCAGAACAACTGGACACTGACACGTACAGAGAAGTACTACAATTTGAGAAACAATAGGATGGAAGAGCTAGTGTAAAGAGCGCCATTTTAGGAAGAAAGAGCGTGGATAGTCAAGGTGACCAAAGACGAGTAGGAGCAGGTATAATCAAGCAAACGGATTGTCCAGCGATAAAACGTCTCCTCACAGGCCGACGTTGATCGGGGTGCAGCCGAGGGCGACGACGCCGTCTAACAAATAAATTGAATAAATTAGTAGCTGCGCGCTGTTCATTAGAGACTATTTCTTACTGAAGGTGTTGTTCTCGCAGCAGACGGGGTCAGCGGTGCAACTGTCACCTCCAACACCGATGACCTAAACCGTGCCATTTCATGAGCCAGTGTCGTCATGGACGCAAGAGACGCCAATGTACTCACGGAAATCGGAGAGCAGGTAATGCCAACAGGAACGTCCACGCCCTGGGCGACAACGCCCAGCAAGCCGAGGAGATTCGCCGCCGATGGCGAACCAGCAGACTGCACGCTCTGGCAGCACTGGAGTGAGCCAGTGTCGCACTAAGTTGGAGAAATAATCGGGAGAGAAAATCCTTGTGTCAGAAATTCGACGGAACATGAAAAACGAAAATGCATTTCTAGCCTGGCTGGACGACGGGGTAGGAATGGCGACCGCAAGAACGACGAGGGAGGCAATGAAGGCGAGCTTGGAGAACATTTTTGGCTGGTGGGGATGGAGGTGGACTGGGGGAGCTTTGAGTAAAGAGAGTATGAAGTGTTAAGCGGAACTGGGCTGCACGACTGGAGAAACAGAGCAAACGGGCAAGCCATTTATACTGCGCGAACCTCCCTCAGCGCGAGAAAAAAAAAACCCTGTTGAAATGCCGAGCGTTATTTTGAGACGAATACAAGACTGATGAACAGACGAGGAAACGCAGTTCGGCGTGTTCTGGGTGCGCGTCGATTAATTCAGAAGCAAAGAACATTCAGTTTAGATTAATTACCAGAAGGTCGAGAACCTCTGATTGCACATGGAAGATCGTGTTGTTGCTCAACAGAATCTGCCTGAAGGCGACTGGTTGGTAATTTAGGTTGAGGGAGAAGCAAAGATGAATGCAGAATATCATAAGTTTATGACGAAGATCATCGATGTCGATCAGCCACATTGTTACCCGGAGTATGAGCGCGGGCGCCTCTTGTATCCATTTGGAACTTCTAATTTTATGCATCGCCCAATCTGCGAACTGTTAGGGCTAAGCGTGATGAAGGACGCGAATAGAACGGTGTACATGAATGGTGGAGAGAAAGCGGGAGCTTGGCAAATTTGTTTGTGGGTCCATCCCGTTTCGGCATGCACGCGCTATGACTACACCGGGATGTCTCTATTCCGGACGGCAGAAACATCGAGCGCGTGTTTCATGTGCAAGAAGTTTTTCCGACCCATTAAAGAAGCTCAGCTACGGTCTAGATCATTAATAGTTTCTTCGTTTAAAGAACAATTCCTCCCATGTTCAAGCAACCTGCGAGCATAGTAATACGTGCCTTTCCTGCATCTGACCTGTGACTTCCGTCTAAATAATCATAATTAATTTTCTACATGAGGTCTAAGGTGAAAGAATGATTTGATTCTAGATTTACGACCATCTAGTCTACTGCCGCTTTGGTTTGCAATATTGCTGTCCCCGACTCTATTGTACGTCCTTTGCCTTGTGAATGTAGACTGGTAACCCGTGAATATGGTATTGCTCTCCGACAAGCTCCTTAGTCGCAATCATGAGTCTGTCTAATCGCGTTATTATGCCGAAAGCAGTTGCCACGCCGACGCTGAAGTATCTGAAGGATTGTGAATGAAACGCGGCTCAAATGAGTATGAAGTTAGAAACATACAAGTATTGTTCATTCTCCAATGTCTCAACCGTCAAAGTTCGTGGTAGCCCATAGTCGGCCTCGTCATCTTGGTGGAAGACGTTCAACCCGTAGAAATTGGTGGCGAATCGGTCGAGTAATGGACATGGCGTGACCTGTGGCAGTGGCTTTCCTGTCCGCAGCGCGAACGATATCATGCCTAAAAAAGTGGCTTGTCCGCAAAGTTTGGAGGAAGAAAAAGAGAAGTACTTACTGATGACACCAAGAACATCGCCTTGGAATTCCGGTTCAAGAAAGCGCGTGCGCTTAAGAAAAGCTCTTGCCCATGACAACTCGAGGTGTTCTGTGACTGATTTCAGATGCGACAGAAGGTACGCAATTTCCCTGGAATATCTAGTTATAGCGATGTCTCGTCTTCAGGGATTGAACCCACATCTGAATCTCGTTTACAGTATTATACCTCGCCTCAGGCCATTTTCCGCGAAGCGAAAACTAAAAATCGCAATGAAGCCTTTGTAAGAATGGGAGCTTATCATTTGATATAAGGAGATATACCTCATACGCTACGTTCTGCTTCAGCGCTATCGAGCGTCTGAGCTTCATGCGAAGAGCAATGAGATCCTTAGTTATTATTTCCCTGTGCGGCCCATCCGGTGAGGTTGCAGACGAAACAATGTCGCAGTACAACTGGCCCAACTGCTCAGCCGTAGTTGCACACGACATGCGGAGATACCGTCGAATTGTCGTCGTCGGAGGCAGAAATGACAAGATACTGCAATGCATTAGTCAGAAAGCATGGATGATGATGAAAAAAAGTGAATTACAAAGCCACAGCCACGCCAATAGTAACCAATACGAAGCGTTTCTGGTTGTCTATTAGTCGTACCATTCTTCTTCTTCGAAGAAAAAAAAAAAGCTGACCCATGCAACTGAGACTCCTCGACCTTTATGAAATGGATCAACTTCTGCTAACTGCACCAAGGAGCTGGGACAAAGCACTGTACTCACCGGCATTAGACAAAGTAGGGTCGTGCGTGTCTTGCCACGAGTAACCAAGAACCAGGCCCACGGTCATGATGAAAATGGTGAGTGTCATCGGCTGCGCTGCATAATTAAACCGAATGAAGTAGAAGACGGGGAAGCACACAGCAGTGACAGCTGCCAGGCCGATTGCATTTCCTTTGCCAAGCCCCGTTGACATATACCTGAAGAATTTTTTCGATGTAAGCATCGCGTGACACACAAGTTAGTATAACAAGCTTCACGTACCACATCACCGTTCCGGCCAATCCGCCCAAGAAAGTCGCTAACACTCGGGAGGACCAACCAAACGCAGTATCGCCTCGAAAGCGACTAATCGTAAGCTGGCCATAGATACTATGTAGCATTTTCAGCAACGAGCATTCGTTATTAGATCGCTGAATCGCCAAGCAAACGTACAGTGCCCATACAGATCTGTTGACTGTATTTTGTATTTTAGGACTCGCTTAGACGACCATAGATAGCAAGGAAATATCACCATATGAAAATTCCGAAGAGCTTTGAATGTAAACTGGTAGGCTCAAAATGACTGAGAAGATAAGTAAGTAACTCATTTTAAAACGCTAATGTAGAAGTGCCTCACTCGAAAGCACACCAGCTTTGAAACCAAAAACAGCATTTCCGTGCCCGAGCGCGCTAAATGCATGGTAGAACACGATCCCAACAGCTTCGAACGCGTTCGCTGGAGGTAGAGCGTCCGGATTGCGTCTCGTTGGTGTGTCCAGCAGTTGCTGACTCTCAGGGTCGATACCTTGAATTATATCTGCAGATCGATAGATAGGTTAATGATATAATGCCGAATCCATCGAGGAAGTGCGCACTGGGGTCCTCGTCTTGCGTATGTTGCAAGCTCTCGTCTACCGGCTCCCAGTTACTCCAGATAAAGATTTTTCGCAAAGGAAGGACAGGGAGCCAGAAACGTGATCGATGACGCGTCTTCTCTAGTCTGATCATTTCATTTAGCTGGAGAAGAGTGTTAATATTAGCAAGACGCTTTTCAACAAATACCAAGCGAAGCTTACAAATTGCCAAAGATGTTCGGAGAAACTCATTAAATGATATTGGTACAAGTAACACTGGAAAAGAAAGAGATGCGGTGGCTGGTTTTCTGGCGGACCACCGTGAATTGGATCGACAGCTGAACGGTACAAGGCGAGTACTAAGTGCCTGAGAGAGTAATCATGATGTTAAAAGCATAAGAGGAAGAAGTCAGAACACGAAAAACCTTTTTCTGACCAGGAAATCGTCTAATACTCTACGCAGTCTCATCATCGCATCTTGGTCACCACGTGCCGCCTCCTCCCAACTCTTCCCGCGTTTACGGCCATACAACTTCCAGAAACGATCCTTGTTCATTCGCCCAAGCCAATCTACGACGTGGTCCAGGGTGTCAGCGCAACATGCCACGAGATCGCCTGTGCTTTCACCCAAGAGCTCCATGATACGCGGGAAAAGATCGTCAGCACTTGGGTGCGAGAAGCGCGCTTCGAGGTTAAGATACCGCTGCGACTCAAATACGCCGACCGCATTCTCAACCTGAAAGGTCAGAGAATGGCGCGCAGAGAGGGACGGCGTAAGTGGGGAGTGATGGCTTCGATGGTGTTGGTTATGGCCGTGTAGCGTATGGTGTCGACGGAGAGTGCTGAAGAAATGGTGGCTGCTATGAGCGTGCGCATTATTTCGATGAGAGTGATGCCGACCCGTCGACTTGACCGACGAATTCGACGCAGAAGTGGCTTCACCCTGCGACCGCGTAGGTGAGGGTGGGCGTGAATGAGACGGCGTTGACCAGGGCGTACTCAAGACGGACAGTGCTGGCATGCCCGGCTGCGGACCAATGATTTTGAAGTAGAAAACCATACCGTTCGCGCGGACTGCCATGTGTCGTACGAGTTCGTGCAGTCGTGAAAAGTCTTCGGATCCAAAACGGCCCCAGGACAGATCTTTCTTCATCAGACGACTCGACGCCGCCAGAGGAGCTAGCGCCGCCTCAGCTTGAGCAACCAACTTGATGAATAGATCCGGATCGATGTCTTCAGACATTGTAGGAGCTGCGAAGAGGCCGGGCTGTGTGCGCATTGCTTTAGACAGTGGAACAAATACCCCTCGAAAGCGCTTTATAAATTGAGCATTTATTGTCTCAGGGAATACGAGGACAGAGCACGCTATAGCCGCCGCGGAATGAAAATAGAACGAAATGACGCAGGAGATTCCCGTCTGTGCAAAGCGAGATAAATAGGATAAAATAAAAAACCGGAAAGCATGAGATGAAACACCGCTCACCGAGTATGAAATGTACGGGTAGAAATGAGCGACGGTCAATGTAATATCTGTTCCTTTCGAGTAAGTTGTGCGTCCGTCGGAAGCTCATAAACCATACCTATTACAATGCATCCAAGGGTAGGAGCAATAACGTAGGGCCCTTGCCCAATTCTTGCTCTCGAGTATAACATGAACGCGGTTCCTATGAAAAGAAATACAGCACAAATGACAGTGGGCTAGATATCGGTTTAAGTAACAGCGATTAGTTCGAAAAAAAAAGCTCCTTACGTACCCCAGTCTCAATGTATCGACCAGAAAAGATTTCATGCGGCGTTGCCGACTTGTTGAACTCCTTGCGAGCAAGACTGGAAAGGACAATAGCCAGGCAACACCAGCTACACAAAGATGTACTTTAAAACGGACCGATAGAATGCTAATCTCAAGACATTGCTTACGCAAATGACACCGCGACGAATAGAACGTTTGCTATTTCACGTTCAAAGACGGCTACAAAAGGCTCTGCCGGCGGTGAAAGAAATGCACCTGTATGTAACGCAATGAGCAGCTAGGTTGATAGATCGGAATATCCAAAATCAACCGACTTATAAGAATAAGAAAGCTCGACTATATACGATCAATATCTGCAATTCGAGACAAACAGATAACTTACCTGTCCCATTGTCTCCTGGGTTTTCGTGGCAACCAGCAAAATAATGCATACCCACGAAGCCGTAGCTGTCCGAATAACTGGCTTCAAGTGAGCAGCGTCAAGGTTGCCTGTTATCCAAGAGAAGTCGGGTCGAGGACATGATCTTCGCAGCTTTGAGGCCCTGTGACTCGGAGGCAGTTGCACCCTCAGCTGTCGACCCTCTCCGCGGTTTGCCTTTGCGCGCCTACTCTGAAGCTCAAGGTCCATCGCCAGAGGCGAGCCTGTCGGAATAGCCTCTTCTTTCATTTCCAGCTAAGGAGTCGCGTAAACGAGAAACGAGTGGCAGCGTGAAGACAGAGACACGGGTGGATGATGACAGTGGAAGTCGATGGCAGTGTCAGACTATACCACTATTACGTAACTCGGCTATCCAAGTTTTACGGAAGCCGACGGACCACGGACGAAAATCTGCATCAAAATGATCGCTCTCACTGGTCATAGAGACAGCATCGATAGAACAGATAGGATAACAAACGTCGTGCAATTGGAAAATTGAGAAAGAAATCCGATAAAGTAGTACCAGGACTCCACGTCTGTCGTCTGTCCGTCAGTGTTAGAGGGCGGCATTCGGTTAGGGCATTCGGTTATATACTGGATCCTGATCAGACAGAAGCTAGGATTTCAGGTCCGCGTTTGGTGCGATCCGAGCACAAGCTGCACAACCAGCACCGTTAGGCAGAATACGTGATGTGATCGCCGTACATGTAGTCAGCGAGCGGCCAAATCGGAAAACACGTGCGAGAGCAGAGGCTAAAAGACTGATCTGCCGACGGGATTGGTTCGCGACTGATAAGATAAGCGTCGGTAAAATGCCGGAGCTCCTCTGAACAGCTGAGTAATGAGATTCGGACGCAGCCTCCAGCGAAGAAACATAGCAAAAGAACACGGGAATGAAGAAAAGCGGGCAAATCGCCAGATGCCTTGAAGGAAGAGATACAACATTTTCTTGAGGACGAGAGGATGTAATGCTTATGTGGATGCATCAGACCATGTCGTATCGGTTTAAACAAATTAGAGCGCAGCCAACGGAGGTGACCTCGTCCTAAATATGATTTAGACTCTCGCTCAAGCTTATAGACGAACACAGAATCTCACCGAACCTGTTAGCAGACAAGAGCAGCTCCGATCAATGTTGACGCTGAAGATCTCATGTAAAGTACAAACCAGTTGCGGAGTCAGAAATTCGCAGTGATAAAAAACTTACGAAGACCGCGATGTAAATTACACGTGCGTGAATTTTCGGACTTTGCACAACAGCGCCTGACAGGTTAAGTAGCGAAATTACAACAGGACCACCAGCGAGTTGAACATTGTTGCAGTATCGGATAGATCCTGCATCGTAACGTGTGAAAGCGACCGCAAGGCAAGCGAAGGATCAACCAAGGTAAGTCGAAGGAGCATCGTTTTCTCTCTCTCTCTTTCGGGTAGTCGGTGACTGAGGCGAAGTGTTACATGTAATTATGCTCTCTTCGAGTACTCGGCAAAAAAGTAGTCCCAATTGCGAAGGATTAAGGCAGATTATCCTGATCGTCGGAACGGCAAGAGCTTTGTTGATTCAGCAGACGTAGAAACGCCGATTCATGTCTAAAGTGAAGAAAGAAGAACGGGGATAAGGAGAAACAGGAGTTCCATTGGTGCTATGGGGCTCATACAGATGGAGATGTCAATGCTCGATTTGCTGATGCCAGACGTACCGGAAGGGTCGATTTAGCCGAGGAGGAGCAATTCGAGTGTGAGAGAAAACGGCAGAACGCTTCAACGACGTATTGATTCAGAAGTCCGAAAAGGCCGATGCGTAACGTATAACATCCATAAGAGTCGTAAAACTACTCAGTTGTCGAAGGGTTAACTGTATCGCCGTCTCTTCCGTAATGATCACATTTATTCGTAGCCAAGATAATTGAGTCCTCTGTTATTCAGAAATAGACTCGGAGATTGAGCTGAGATCGGAGCATGACAAAGAAGAAACAACTCGCCAATCAGAAGGTGAATTTTCAAACCTTATTATAATACAACCTTTCACCAACTTGCACCGTATGCAGTTCATCCCAATCTTATTGATTTCCTCTGCTGGATAATTCATCATCTGCATATATGCTTTGAAGAAAAGCTAATCCTGTGTTCTCGATAAATTTACTAACCCTCGCACACCGCGCGTACTCACACACGAGATGCCTGAAATTGCGAAACCTCGGGCAGAACGAAGCCTTCTGCGCTCACGGGGAGGTGTTTCCTGATCAGCGCTTATTCAAACCGGTAAGGCCGTTGCCAGCAAGCCAAGATTTGGAAATGTACAAGACTTGAAATATATAGCAACTTCCTCACTTTCACTCAATCGAATATCCTGATATGCTATAATAGCAAGTCCTCTCTCATTCTCCAAGTGCTAATCATACCCAAAAACAGTATCTCGTATCTTATATTTGACGACTCCTCACGGAATTAGTGTTGCCGTGGTTTGGTTTGGTCCGGTTTTCAGCCTTTTTGCTGAAAACCGAAACCGAACCTCCGGTTCGGTTCGCAAATTTTGGCCAAACCGAACCGAGTTTCCCGGTTTGGTTCGGCTTGGTTCGGTTTAAACTGCGGTTTAATTACCATATATGGTAATATATTCGGTTTGAAACAGGATTTGGCCCAAACCGATCGGTTTTGTTTTACTATTTCATCAAACCGAACCGAATCGAAACCGAACCGGAGGTTTGGTTCGGCTTCAAACCAGGTTTGGATCGGTTCGGGACCAAACTGCGGCAACACTACACGGAATAGGTAAAAATAGAAAAATCGGCGACGGAGACGCGCCGGCCCGTGGACTTCATTTTCCACTTGGTATGCGGAGTTATTGGGATCGCGGTAGTTCTTATGACCGGTGCGTGTGCAAAGTCTGTACCTGCTTAGGAGCCGTGCTGCTTCAACGTGTCGGAAGCACCCTAAGGTATATTCAATCCGTTTCTGCCGGGGCGAATTTGGTTGTGTCAGATTGACATCCGCACTGTACGTTCTCATACCAGTTATCCAAATTTGACAATGTCTGATGTTCGTGCTTAATGGATTATTTTGTTTAGCGACTCTGATCGTACCTAACTGAAGTGCACACTCACTCCGCAGAACCCCTTCGGCGCATCCACAGATTCAATTCCCCGATTGTATATGTGGGAGAATATTCCGTCTACTTGTATCCAGGTATATCATTGCATATATGTCAAGTTAGCGCCACTCAGTCAAAGCTTTCTTACCATTCGCCCTCATCAGAAGTTTTAGTCACTAAGCCTTTCGACATCGTGATGATTCTGATTCCAGCAAGTTAATCTGATCTAAATATATAAAAGGCCGCAACCGTATCTTTGGGATTGCCAGCTCGGGCAGATTATACTGTTTCGCAAGAGAGGGGAAAAGAAAAAGAGAGAAAACCCTGCTCGGTACTCCACACGAGGTTTGACTTTTGTGCCAATATGCGAGCCAAGAAGCCTTCTGAGTACGTTATATGGTCTGTCCTGTGATTCTTAGGAAAGGACCGGTATTCTCGTAGTTCCTCCAAGTTATTCTGAGGAACTGTTCTGGAGTCAAGAACCGGCTTTTATTTTGGTACTATACGGGTCGTCAGAGTCGCTTGAAGGAAATGGTTTTTCTGCTTTATGATATGAATAGGTGCAAGACTGTTTCGAATTGATCAGCTGGCTTCGTCTGGATATTTTCTCTCATATTTACACGCGGCTGACGACAGAAAGAAAACCAATGAACGATACACCATCCAAATTCAAACAAGCCTTAAAACAGGCGCGACAAAACAACGAGCGGTACAAAAGTTGTCCAACAGATAAACGAGAGAACATGGAACACAAACAGTCGTATCACAGGCGTACACAAACAGTCGTATCATAGGCGTACGTCAGCGACAAGATTCGCCATAGCGCACTGAAACCTGCCCCCTTCGCGAGTCCAAGAATTTGAAATTCGGCCTCCTTGACAGCACTTACAGGTTCACGTTGATTGGTGTGCAGCCAATAGCGATGATTCCGTCTGAGAAACAGGAAAAGATGGGTCAGATGAATAGGTCCCATTTTCGAGGTGTATACTGACTGAAGTCGTTGTTCTCGCAGCAGACGGGGTCAGCGGTGCAGTCGTTACCCCCAACACCGATGACCTATAGTGAAAATGAATGACATGAGTACGAACATGTTACTGGCGAAAGGTTCAAGAAACTAACGGAGATAGGGCTGCAATTGACTCCGATAGGGACAGTGACGTCTTGAACAACAATCCCGAGAAGCCCGAGCAGGCTAGCGATCGACGGGGAACCCGCGGACTGGACCGAACTGCAGCACTGGATAGGTCCTGTATCGCACTACACATCAAAAGGCGAGTCAGAAATTTTACCAGCGTTTGAGAAGCGCATGTGGCTTGCTAACCTGACTCGGCGGGGGCGATGTAGGAGCGGGGGTGGCGACCGCGAGGACAGCGAGCGAGGCGACAAACGCGAGCTTAGAGAACATATTTGCTTATAGACGTGAGCGCGCAGACGACGAGTGTGTTCGACTGAAGAATAAGGCCTTGAAAGTTTGCCGTATTTTATACATTTTGGATTGCGTCTGTGCGCTGGAACTGTTCAGCGCAATGCGAGTTCGGCGATCGCATCGTCATCCCTTGAGGAGAACAAGCGGACTCTAATGGAGCGGAATATTCTTGTCGCCGGCAGAGACTGTATCATCTCTGCAAGCATTCGGGGAAACAGTCCGGAGAAAACCAGACGACGAATAGCAGGACCGGGAGACCGGGAGACAAGCGCTTACCGTAGCGAGTAAAACTCGAAGCACACACAGATCGTGCCTTGGAGCTGAATAGAAAAGAACTTTGACTGAATATTGAGTAAGATATGTGCTTCGGACTCGTTGCGAAATTGAAAGAGCCTGGTAACCTCCCTTTATTAGTTCAAAGTGTCCTGGAGTGGTCACATAGCAATTGATTTATGAGGAGAAATGGCGTAGACGATTAATATCGCCTGATGTACGCGATGTACGCGATTAAGAAGACTCAGCTCCCGTCCCGAGCAACGATGCCCCTCAGGCCCTCATCAATAGAATTTCAAATTCCTCCAGTGTAACTTTCTACTCATACTGGATTAGGGTGACAGCGAGGTTGCTCCCTTTTAGTCACGTTCTTGAAGTCTCGGCCCTGCAATCGTCGTTGTCGTCGTCGTCCAGAATACTTGCTCGAAGAGATCAAAGCCATTTTGTGGTATGTCGTGCATCAAAGCAGGTCCACGAGGGCCCTAGGCGGTGATGCTGGACAAATAGAAAAGGTCTTAATAGCAGAGAACGGAATGTTCATGAAGACCTCCTTGGTTCTCCAAGAACTGTCATATAACGATGAGCATGCATTGTGCTCCAAGGATACAAAACGAGGCACTTTTTCTTATGCAATACTTCCGCGGTCTGTCTCATCGTAATATCAGTTATAAAGCCTGGAAAGCATAGAGGAACCATCGTCAGCCACTCGCCAATGTTAAGCGCTGGATCGTGCCCTTTGAAACACCTCGCTTTTCGTTAATATTGGAGGGAAAGTAGTCCGTATTACCCCTGACACTCGAGACGTGTCCTTCCGCAAGAAATGACGGGCGGCATAGGTTTGATACTATTTTTGCAGTCCACAACGACGTTTAACTTCCCGAAATACCGAGATACGTCCTCGGAAATGAAACAGCTGTACGCCAACGAAGACAGTCGTATTTTTTCAATACCGGAATTGATAAGAAGCCGGTTTCCGGTTAAGCAGCATGGAAAGTGATACTTTTATACTTTTGAAGATAGAGAAACCACAGTACGACCAGTCGAGTTTCTTCGGGTACAGCGATCATCTGAAGAAGAACTTGGAGGATGGATGACCGAAACCGAGGCCATAGGAGAAGCCGATACATGAATGAGATGGTCCGGAATCATGAGCTTGGAGATCAAACAACTCCGATGAATTGTTGCAATTTAAGGCAAGACAGAATTCGACACAAATTCAGGCAAGCTGAAAGCTCCTTCTGTTCTCCGCACGCACTGATCCATGATGATGATCTTGACTTCAACCTGCCTAACGTGCTCATGGTAAAGCAGGACATGTCGGGTCTAAGGCCGCGATATCGACGAGAAAAAGTCCAAAAGGCTACTCGAGTATTCAGTTTGGAAATCGAACCAATCGAACCAGGTGCGATCTTCCGCGAAGATGATCGGGAAGCAGAGATGTAGATAGAGTGCTCCTTCGTCATAAGCATTTGTACGAAGGAGTGCATTTGAAAACTCTAGAAGAAGAAGAAAATATCATCAGGAGAGGAGCTAGCAACTGGCCCGCGGAGCAACGTAAGACAACTCACAAAATATGCTATTTCATGTTGTCCACGTATGAACTGTAAGGATGTTCAAGAAGGAAGGACTTGGTCCTTGTCAGATCGAACAAGCCAGCTCTCTGGTGCGTAAGATTTAAGTGGAGAAGTGAATATCTCTCCTGTAACAGTCCATTCGGAGCGGCTATCCAAAAAAGTCATAGACAATTTTATACTTCGCTCATTGTTACCGTCGCTAGACGTCAGCAAATCAGCGCTGACAGCCTTAATTGTATTTTCCTAAAAATGCTGACTTGCCCTATAATGTCGAGTCTCGCTGCCAGACACACACGATCATCGCTAGGACAATGCTTAGATATGTTAATTTGAGGAACGAAAATATTCAAATCGCTATCCCCTGTGCATTTGACCATACCAGGTCGCCAAGAACAGTGGTCATGCTGTTAGTCGCATTGAGGTGGAGCCACAGATTTTTATTCATCATTGATGTCAAGTGTCAAGAGTATGCGTGTCAGGGCGCAGACCAGCTCCTCGAACGTGCCTGCTGAACTGCCTGATGGAAGGCAAAGGGGGAAAGAGGCTTGCATAGAACGTTTGCAGACTTTTTCACTATCCATTGAACCAGCACACCAGGTCATCCTCAAAATATGCATCGGTTCGCCTAGACCTCAAACTTCGTGATGTTCACTGTCCATGCCATACGGGCCGCCTCTTCCACCGCGTGCGCAAACGAGCATATACAGCGAAACGGGTGCCCAGGTTCCAACTGGCGTACATATGCGACTGAGATCATGCCGTGGAGTGAAGCGCATTCTCACAAAAGCTGGGTTCCGGGGAAGTGGACGATCGCGAGAGGGAGAAACTGGAAGAGAAGTACCAAGTTCAACAAGCTATTCATTCGGGATCATCTGATTCATTAAAGCCTTTGTTCGATTTCGAAGTCATCCTGAAGGGAATGGACAGGAGATCCGAGTAGAATCACTCGTTCTTTGTGAGCACATGGAGGCATCCAGTTCGATCTTTCAAAGTGCAGAGTTTCTAGCAAAGCAGTGATTATTCCAAGTGAGCAGATTGAGTACTCATCTTGCAATTTTTGCGAGTTTATCATCGCCTGACTAAAAGAAACTGGCCGGATGAATAGTCTTCACGTAAACCATAGGTGTGCCGCGATTGTGGCGATGACTCTTGTCTATACGCTTGATTCTACATGAGCATCTCTCTCTTTGAAAGAAATGTTGAAATCGATTGCAATACAAGCTAGAGCATCCTGCATGATTTTGAGAAGATGCTGTGAGTTTTTTTTTTCAGAGGTTAGAGCAGAGTGACACATTTGTTGACATCTATTGACGCGATTCGTGCATAACGTCATCTTACCGGCAGTGTCGCGAGCAAATTGAACCGTTCAAAACGGCGACGATACGACGAATTGATTACTCGCTACTGGTTTCTTCATGTTTACACAGCATATAACTACAATGACGTCTCTAACCTATTAGATATATCAAAGATCTATACACAGACGAGATCACAGAGGGGGAGAGAGAGGACGGAAGGAAACGAGATTCCTACAGTGCTTACATACGCTCGAGGGGAGTCAAAGAAAGCAGCCGCATCGCGCTGGAGAGGACATCCCGAGCACATCTGTAAAGATAGAGTCGGGCCTGCGCGACCTCCTGCTCCTGGTTCATGACGATGAGCGTCTCCCATGCCGAGCTGATCAGGTGGCTAAGTCTGTGCGTCCGGTCAGCCTCTTGAAAGTGTCATGAAAACGAAGGAAAGACGCACTTGAAGCAGTACGACACAATCGTGCTCGGCTCATAAGCTTTGAACGCCGCACGTACGACGTCTGGGTACGTCGCCAGCAGATATACAATTTCGCGTGCTTTGGGCTCCGTCAGCAGATCAACGTTGATCTGCGAAGGGTCCGCACGCAGGACGACCTGGTGCGCTACCTTACGCTCGATCGAACACAGACGGACGTGCGCGTACTGTAGGTATGCGCCGGTATCACCATCCCAGGACGTCATGCGCGCGGGATCGAAGTTGTACGAGATAATTCTGCAGGCGTTTTATCAGAATGAGGCAGAGCAAAATGACACAATACAAAGACGTGCCGTTTTGATTGCATGTCCTGGATCTTCACGCAAGTCATCCCAATCTGATCGCTGGTCTCTTCGGGGTCCTCTACGAGCCTAAACTTCTCCTCGTTGCTCTTCATTTGCGCCATCATCGCCTCCTTAGACGTGTCGAGGATCTCGTCAAGGAACTTCACTTCGCCGCGACGCGTACTCATCCCGTTAACACGCCCAAAGTTGACGTGTTCGAGACGATCCGCGAAGGGTACCTTCATCAGCGATAGAATTTTGAAAAACTGCGCGACGTGCATGTCCTGCTGGTCGCCAATCACGTAAATCATCTTGTCGAACGCGTATTTCTCGTAGCGCTGGATCGCGCCGGCAATGTCGCGCACGATGTAAATCGTCGTGCCATCGGCTTTTGCACGACGGGTTTCCCAAGCTTCCACTCGTTCAGATCGATGGCGAGTGCGAGGTTAACATTGTCTTCCAGCTTTACCTCAGCCACATCTTCCGTCAGCTTTTGGGCCTCAGCTTCGGCCCCAGCTTCCTTCATCTCCGCTCGTCGCTTATCCCAGTCCGGTCGGCTCTCGTTCTTTGTTTTTGTCGTAACGAGATTCTTCTCTTGGAGAGTCTCGATCGCGGCCCGAATACGGTTACTTTCGACCTGAGACTCGCCAGAGTACACGTCGAAACGGACGTTCAAACGCGCGTACACCTGCTCGTACGCTTTAATTGAAAGGTCGCGGAAACGGAGCCAGAGCGCGAGCGTCTCCTCATCGCCATCCTCCATTTTTCGGAAGACCGCCTTCGCCTTCTCGTTCGTCTCCTCCGGCCCTCCAGCCTCCTCCTCGGCTTTTGCGTCTTTGTTCACAGCGACGTACACATTGAAGAGATGCATAATCGCATTTTTTTCCAGTGCTTCTTCAGAACCGTATTTTTCGAAACCGACTGCGAGCAGCCCGAACTGCTTTCCCCAATCGCCAAGGCTTTCCTGCCATGAGATACGGATACCGAGAAATCATGGTGTTGTACTCACTAGTTAAACCGAGTCACATCCCATCCACTCGCCTCAAACAGGTTCGCGAGGAACGTTCCAATAATCGTACTTCGCAAGTGTCCGGCATGGAAGGGTTTTGCGATATTCGGACTGCTAAACTCGATGACGAGCTTTTTACCGACGCCCGACGCGTTCGAACCATACGCCCCGTGCGGGCGCGTCTCTGTCGGTTTTGAGAGCTCGTTGATTTGATCGAGAACAAGGCGCGTGAGGGTGGTCGTGCGAGCAAAGAAGTGAATGAAGACGCCTTCGGAAGTAACGCGCTCGATGAGCTCAGTTGGTTCAAACTATAGCAAAATTAGTTACGAGAAAAGCTCGCAAGACTGGATACTCACGTTGTCCACCACCTTCGCCACCAATTCTGGGTTCTTCCCTTTCAACCGAAATCGGGGGACCGCCACAGTGAAGTCGTTCTTGAGTCTACCGAGGTCGACACCAGAGAACGCGGTCTCAACGGGAATGCCGAGCCGCTTGTGGAGGTGCTCCGCTGCAGCTGTACGAAACAAATCAAGTACACATCGCTCGGGATCATGTGCCAGGAATTTGCGGGAGATCTGGTAGCTTTGAGGTTGACATGGTCGAGCTTGAGCGATGTGAGCTGGCACCTTCTAGCGAAAGAAGAGAAAAGAATACGAGAACTTACAGAAGCCTCGATTCTTTAAGAACGAGTGATCTGGATCGAGTGAGCCGACAGCGAAATACGAAAGCAGAGGGCGTGAATGGTGAGGACGAGAGCGTCAGACGCATACAGCCAATTTTCGAGTCACTGGTAAATGGACTGAATATTCGAACACGTGACACTTCTATTTTCTAATCTGTGTTGTGACTGTCTTAGCAAATGTATACCCAATGCGAGCTGTCCTGTGCACACTGCATGACCCGTCGAAGGTCGTCCAACGCTGCGCTCCTGTCACAGTCGAAATTCGAACTTGACTCTTCCTACTGACTACGATCTGCCGACCGAGGAACTTTAAAGGTGGAATCTACGATTTTTTCTCGCTGGAAGCACCAGCATTCACGACATTTACTTGCGAACTACTTTTCTGTCGGCGGGTGGCGCAAGTGCTACAGACAAGCAAACACGACGTCGAAGAATACCTATAATTTGAAGATACCCGTTTACGATGTCGAACTCTTATCCTATCATACTCTCCCGGCCTATCCAACCGCACATCCAGTCGAAATGCTCGCGTTGCAGCGTCCAGCTCGAGTTCCCCATCCCAGAACCGCCACCTGCGCACGGCACTTTACTACAAGTGCGCTGCTTTAAATGCCAGGGCATCATGAACTACCCCTTCAAATCAGTGGAACAAAGCGCCGGTACTAGTCAACAGGCGGCGGGTCCCAGCAGCCCCGGCTCGTCTACGCCAACAGGGGGCAGGAGAGGGCGCAAGATCGGCACTCAGGAGAACCCAATGGAGACTGCATACTATGAGATCCTTGGCGTCTCCGTAATCGCGACAGCGGACGATATCAAGAAAGCATACCGTATGTAGCGCACTGCTTTCCCAAATTAACAGATTTTTAGAGCAAATTTTTATCCAGGTAGACTCGCGATTAAGCACCATCCGGACAAGAACCGCGATGACCCGCACGCGG
Source organism: Phellopilus nigrolimitatus (assembly GCA_021029095.1). Lineage (NCBI taxonomy): Eukaryota > Fungi > Basidiomycota > Agaricomycetes > Hymenochaetales > Hymenochaetaceae > Phellopilus > Phellopilus nigrolimitatus. The sequence continues at coordinate 133,151 of JAJOHG010000048.1, read as the reverse complement.
AGGAGCGCTTCAAAGAAATCGCGATTGCTTACCAGACACTTTCTGACCCTGTACTGCGCAAGAAGTACAACGAATTTGGCTCGAAGGAGAGCGCGCCAGAAGGCGGCTTCGTGGACCCCGAGGAGGTCTTCTCTGCGATCTTTGGTGGCGATCGGTTTGTGCCGCTCATTGGGGAAATCAGCTTAGGGAAGGATATGAAAGCCGCACTGCAGGAGGCAGACGAGGCAGAGGAAGAGGGTGATGGCGGTGGTACAGACAATAAGAAGCGCGAGAGAGACGCGAAGGGGAACGAGATTTTGAGTCCAGAGGAAAAGGCGAAAAGAGAAGAGAAAGCGCGGAAGGCCGCTGCCGAGGTGCGTCAATTCTGTAAATTAATTTCTTTAAACTTGCTGAGAGACGCTCAGAAAGCGGCTGCGAGAGAAGAGCGCATCAAGAAGCTTGTGGTGGAACTTGAGCGGAAGCTCGGCATTTTCACCGAGTCTGCGACTGGTCCGAACGACCGCGACGTAACAGAAAGCTGGCGGACAATTTGTCAGCTCGAAGCCGAGTACGCCTACTCCTGATTTAAGGCGTTTATTTCTACTTAATTAACTTTCTGCAGAGAACTCAAGAGGGAGAGCTACGGTGTCGAGCTACTGCACGCTGTCGGCTTCGTCTACTCTGCGAAATCGCGGCATCATCTTGCTTCAAGCCAGTCCTTCCTCGGAGTTGGTGGCTGGCTGCACAACGTGCAGGGGAAAGTTCATGTATTCTCAGAGACGTACGTCAACAGCTAGTCCCCGTAATCATTTTGCTAATAAACAAGAACATACTTCAGCGTATCAACGCTGCGGTCTGCGCTCGAGCTCAAGAGTGTGTTCGACCAGATTCAGACGGCTGAGAAGGCAGGGAATCTGAGCCCGGAGGACAAGAAGCGCCTTGAGGAGCAAGCCGCAGAGAAGGGCCTCCAGGCGCTCTTCAAGGGCGCGAAACTGGAGATCGAGAGCGTGCTCCGCGAGACATGTGAGCGCGTGCTGTCGAACCCCAGTGTGCCGCCGAAGAAATTGCACCTGCGCGCGATCGCGCTGCAGATCCTCGGTGATGCGTACGCGCGGGTGACGAAGGACGCGCCGGATGGTGAGGTTGGGGAAGCGGAGTACGTCCGCGTCGACACGAAAGCAAGTCGGGAGCGCGAACGGCCCCGTTCCATGAATGGGTGGACGTAAGCCTACACATACGTCCGAAAGTGACTTTCTTACGACGGACTCCCTGGCGGTTATCGATCTCGTACGATATTGCATGTGTACAAATATAGCGCAACTGTAGCTTAGAACATCATACACATTTGTTATTCTTCTTCCACGTTAGGTGGTTCGTCTTCATGTGTACATTTCTCTTTGATTTTAAAATCCTAATAATTGCATGAATGCTTGCAAACTTTCTGATACTTACATGTATAATAACTTTTCCGCCCATGATTACAGATATTTTCTACGAATCGGTGAAGAGGCAAGAGTCGGACGACAGACGGTGGCGCGACTGGAATACACGTGACGAAAAAGGAGATGTTGTGCTAAAAATATAGTTGCGTGACTTTTGGAATCGGTCAAGTAGAAAAACTCAGGTAACGATGCGCTTGCCCTCCCTTCACCTCCTCCCATCATCACTACCTTCTCCTCTACGTCGCGCTCGTCCTCGGCGACGTTTTCCGCCCTCGCTTGCAGTCGCTGTCCACACCGCCGACAACGATGTCGAACGTGACCGCCCCCGCCTATCACGCGGCCGAGTTTCTCTACGCGAACACCGACTTCACCCAGCTGAACTGGCTCGAGCTTAAGTGGGCACAATGGTACCTCTGGTTCGGCAACCCTGCACTCGCGACGGGCGTCATGTCCTTCCTCTTGCACGAGATTGTCTACTTCGGACGCTGCATTCCCTGGATCATCATCGACGCTATGCCTTACTTCCGCAAGTGGAAGCTCCAGCCGGGCAAGGTTCCTTCCGCCCAGGAGCAGTGGGAGTGCACCAGGCTTGTGCTGTTCTCGCATTTTACGATTGAGTTGCCGCAGGCATGTTGGCTTTTTTTCGACCTTCTGTTTATGCGTCTAACAACTTCCTCCCCCTTATGTAGATTTGGCTGTTCCACCCGCTCGCAGAGTACATGGGACTTGCGACATGGCAAGTGCCCTTCCCGGCATGGCGAACATTGCTTGGCCAAATCGCGCTTTTCTTTGTCTTCGAAGACGCTTTCCACTACGTCGCGCACCAGGCGCTGCACTATGGCCCGCTCTACAAGTATATTCACAAGATCCACCACAAGTATTCTGCGCCCTTCGGGCTTGCTGCAGAGTACGCCCATCCCGCGGAGGTCCTCATCCTCGGTACTGGTACCATCGGCGGCCCGCTCCTCTACTGCTACTTGACCCAGAACTTGCACATCTTTACCGTTTACCTTTGGGTGACGCTTCGTCTGTTCCAGGCCTGTCGACGCGCACTCCGGCTATGGTCAGTCTTCTCTACTTTTCTCTTCTAATGCTTATGCTCATTTCCTGTGCAGACTTCCCCTGGTCGCTGCAGCACATCTTCCCGTTCTGGTCGGGCGCGGACCACCACGATTTCCATCACATGGCGTTCACAAATAACTTCAGCACGTCCTTCCGCTACCTCGACTTTATTTTTGGCACGGATGACAAGTACCGCTCACACAAGGAGAAGCTGCGCAAGATGAAGGCTTCTACGGCGTCGAAGGAAGAGCAGGCCGCGATCGAGCGCAAGCTCAACGAGGAAACCGAAAAGTCAGGCCTCCTCGCCGAAGCTGCGGCCGAGGCGAAGCGTCCGTGGTAATCTCCTTTCTGCGATACGAGCTTCTTAGAGGGGGAGGGAAAGGTCCTTATGCAATCTTATGTCGTTTTTATCATCCTAAATTGTCCTGACGTCTGGGAGGACGTCGGACAAGTATTATATCGTAGCTGTCTAATGGAGTTCGGATTACTTTGCACTATTCATCTTGGGATCAAAACAAATTGTACCTACAGGCTTGTTTGAAGTTCAAATCTATCGTTTACTCGTGAACTCGATACTCCCGAACGCGCTAACCGCGATATGTATCGACGGACCTATCATTACTGGATTTGCTGCGTGTTTTATTCAAGAGGTACACGCCGCTTTCTCTTCACGTCATGCTTGTCACAAGTAATTGCATCTACAAAGCCCGAGTGCTACATGCCGCACGCAGCACGATCAATACAACAATCATCTGAGCAGCCCCTCCCCCCAGAAAAAACCTACACCTCGCTCTTCTCCTCTTTTGACGGTCATTGTTCTGCCGGAGTGCTACCTTGAGACTGGTCTTCAGACAGGGTCTCAGCCTGTGCTTCCGGCTTCGCATCGAGCAGGTCCCCTGGGATGGCATTTGGCTGTGCGTCCTTCGAGGCGTCTGTGCCCGAGCCCGGAGGGGGAGGCGGACGGAAGTTGTGTTTCTTCTTCTCCTGTAGTATAACGTTATGAACTCGGCACGATTAAGAACAAAAACGGTACGATGCATCCACGCACCTTTTTCTTCACGTCTTTCTTCGCATTCGGATCGGGGTACGCAAGGGCCGCGACCTCCTGCCACTCCTTGCTGTCCTCGTAAAGCGCCTGGATCGGCGCGAGCAGCCGTGTGATCGCGTCCGCGACGGCCGCCTTTAGGTCGCCCGGGTGCAGTTTCTCTTCAGCAAAGTCCCGCTCAAGCGCTTCGTACGCGGCGTAGTGCACGGGACCGCCGTGCTTTTCGGGGCGCACGACGCTGAACAGCGTGCCCTCTGGTGCGCCGTCAACGGAAAACGGGGGCTGGTCGCTGAGTCCTGGCTCGAGCGCCGCGCCCGCCGCGCCACCCGCAAGGTTGTCTAGGCGCAGCTGGCTGATTGGCATAAGCACGGCCTTGACGAACGCGAGCAGACCATTCTCCACGACGTTCCCCGGCTCGCAGAACGCGGCCTTGATTTTCTTCTTGATCGCCGCGGGCGGGTCGAGGAAGTCGATCTTCGAATTCGGGTCGGACGAGGACATCTTCCCGCCCGCGAGCCCCGGCACCATCGCGTTCATTAAATGCGCGCGTTTGGCGTATCCGAGCCGTGGAAGGTAGAGCTCCGCGAAGGTGAATATTTTTCGCTGCGAGTAAGAAAGACGTAAGAGCGCTTGATGAAGATCACTCTGGAAAAGAGGAGGGGATATGCCGACTCACCTGGTCGACGCCACCGAACTGGAAGTCGCAGCCGAGGTACTGCTCGTCGAGTGCCTGGAGGCCGGGGTAAAGCAGCCCACTGAGCAGCGGGCTCTCGACTTGCTTGACGACCTCAGCGCCCGCTTTCTTCGCGTCGTGCTCCGTGCAGATCGCGGCGAGGCGGTAGTTGTCCATGTTGTACTCCTTTGAGAGCTGGTACGACGAGCCCTCGACGAAGCGTAGCTTCGACGTCGGGATACCGAGTGAGCGGAAAATGGCGAGCAGTAAGTGCTTGTAGTACTTCGTGCGGTGCCCGACGAGTTCGAGCGGTGCTTTGAGGTTGTCGAGGAATGCGTGCAAGTCTGTGAGACGAGGTGATTGATTGTCAATTAGCCACGACCTTTGAGACATTTTTTGTTCCTTGAACGAATGAAATTTACCTGCTAGTAATATAGTGACCTACTGCAGACGATCAGCACACTCATGATCGCTCATAATGAGTGACTGACCTCAACGCCCGCCTTCAGGAAGTCTGCGATCTTTGTCAACGGCACGAAGTAGCCAATATGCGCTTCATTTCACATCGGCCTTCAGTGTGCTGCAGCGCATAAATGCACGGCACAAAGAGAACTCACGGCGACCCGTCGGCGCGGAACCTGCGATACACAACACGTTACTTTCGATGCATACACGCAAGGATCGCGATCGGCGACAAGGAAAATTTAGAGCGCACCCCAGTAGCATTTTGGATGGCGGCCCTCCGCAAGGATGGCCTTGATGGCATCGGCACCGAGAACCTCCTGTAGTCGTCTGGTTATGAGTTCAAACCGCTCCTCTGGCGTCGCGTCGGCGGACATTGTTGCTCAGGTTGTTTTGCTGGCGTCGACTGTTGTATGCTACGCGCGAGTGGTGACTCATACTGACTCATACCTTCCTTTCTCGTCTTGATTATTCATAATGTAGCGTAAGATATAGACCTTTTCGATCAAAACAACCAAACTTACTCGCCTGCCAGATCTTTTATTTTGACTAACCACAAATCAAATCAAAAAATCACAGCCTACGTATGTTAGGCATTCTAAACCAAATCGCACAGAAGAATTTTGGAAAAACGAAACGCAGCAATTGAGAGCGCATCGTGACTCACCGAGCACGGTCTTCGACTCTTCGGCATGGACTTTTTCTTCGCCTCGAACTCGTAGTCCATGTTCGAGAGGATCGAGAGCGAGGACAATTCGTCGATGATGCTCGAGCGCAACATCAGCGCGTCAGCACGCCAGAATGCACCCATGTGCCCGTCAGCGCCGCATCTCCCCGCGCCAGCAGTACGCGACTGGCATTTCACCTCGCGCCCTCCCTCGCATGCATACTTAGTCCCGCGCGCGGTCCATCGCCGCCGCCACTGCCCTCGATCGCGGTCGTGTGTATGAGCGCTGGGCTAAACGATGGGGCACTGCGATCAGGAGCGGCGCTACCTCTCCAACGGGTTTCTCTTTCTCCTGCGGATCTCGCGGCGCAGAGACCTAGGACGGATTCCAGACGGCGGGAGTCCGTCCCGGCGTCTGTGCGACCGTTTTACGGACTCTTGCATCGCCTGGTCCAAGTCAAAGTTAAAGCTCGATTGCTCGTGGCATGCATCCGACGATCGATGGTCGACCGCAATCCGAGGCATTCTGCCTTGCTAACTGTCGGAGCTCTTTCTTTGTCGTCAAAATTTACACCATACTGAGAGCGCTACGTCTTCCATGTCCGTGTCATACAAGATATTAGACTCCAACGACTCGTTTTACGTCTATCGCTCCTTTTATTTCTGCTCATCCAATTGCGAAGAACGCTCCGAATGAGGCCAGACTCTCCATTAGTCATCACTCTACCTTTTCGCTCTTGAGTACCAACAGCTTTGCTTCCCGTCCCATGCAAACAAATGTTTGTTGTCATGCTCTACGGACTAGTAACCAACGGGGTAGCTGATTACGAGCCTGGCGCAAACTGCGCGGCGCATACAAAAGCATGCATCCTACTGTGGGAATTGGCCATTCAACCATCCAGCAATGTCTTTCGATATCTCTGCGGTTCCTGTTGGTGTCAGCTTTTGATATGTTTTTACCCAGCTAAACGATGACTCGATTTGATTGTCTGTTTGTTTCAGACAGATATATTTTTCCGCAACATCACTTCCGACAGAGCCTTCTGGCTGCATCGCCTCCAGGAGCTGGACCAAGATCACTGCACCCGATCTACCTCGCCACATCTCCCTCAGCACGCTCTCCGCATCCCAACTGCGCACCCTCGTCGAGCGCGCACACCGGCGACATCTCAACTGCACCGACTCCGCCCCGCCGTGGCCTGCGCGAGAGATCGCAATACCCATTGTGCGGAGTCCAACCCCAGTCTCTGAAAAGTTACGATACGGCACTGCTGCCTGGTGGTGGGCTCTTCCTGGTCAATTGGGCTGCAGGGCACATTCAGTGCTTCAGTGTACCGGACGGCGAGTGTATCTGGACACACCGGCCAGGTGCGCTTACGGTGGAACGCTTTGGCTATGACATGCAGGAAAATGGTGACGTGCATGTGCTTGTAGTGAGCCGTCCTCCTGGCATCGATACTGGCTCGAGGTAAGAAATGCGACATTCACAGAACAGATAAACTGCCACGTCACACTGATACTTTAATACCCAATTCAGGAATCTTGAAATAATTCAGGTTTCACCCCAGACGAGGTCTACTAGACAGCTTTACAAGTGCAAGACGGAAGACATTTCGGACACGGAAAGATTTGTTTCACTTAGATTTGCAAAGTTAAGTGGTGACGTGCTAGTAATATGCATGGAGGACTATCTTCTGCTGACATACTGGAAGGAAAACCGCTCGATTGTGATACGTGGGGTGTGTATTTCTACCTAATGAGAGTGAGATGGAATTGACCGATATGTTTCTGTGCAGAGTATTTTCGACTAGCGTAGACTTGGTAGACGGCTATCTCATTTACGTGCAGAATGACTCTGGGAGCAAATCAGTTGTGGCCATCCTGCTTTCGTCCATATACGACATTCCGCCCAATGCCAACGGAACATCAAAGAAGTTCACACTCGATGCCCTGACACACGCCAAATGCCTTGTGCCATCCGACCCGAACTGGATCGACGAAACCACAAAGGCATCTATCTGTACCTTCCACTGGAAATCTGATTCAGAAAGAAAAGCGAAAGGAATCAATATCACTGTGTCTCGGGTTGTGCGGGTTGGAGAAACCTCTCAAAGACTCTTTCTGGAGGACTCTTTCCGCTTGGCTGCTGTTGTCGAAACAGACGGTGACGCCGAGTCTGACTATCTGGAACTCGAGGACGACCCTCCAGATCTCACACACCTCAGAAGTCGGCAGTCGGCCTTGGACCCACAGCCTGACTGGTATGGTGTTACAGTACCACCCTCACAGGCCGGCTCAACATTGATCGATTCCTCCCCTTATTCTTCCTCATTGTCAACATGGACACTTGCTACTAACTCCCGTGAGAAAGGACAGGTGTTGCACACAGTTATGCCGGATATTACCCATATGGATATAGAATTTTACAGTGGGGCTCTTTATTTCCTGACAAATGACTTCACATCTTTTGTCATCCAGTATTTTGATTAAAGTGCGCCTTTTGGCACAATCTGCTTTTCAGTAGGCACATAACTAGCAGTTTGTCATAAAATAGTACTGTACTGCTTCTTCTTCTTGATCTGCACCTTCATGACCATCGACGGTTGCTGGACAACCTTGAAGACATAAATGCGATTGTGATACACCGCGATTACATCGAAGTTCAGACGCGAACAATTTTAAAGTCCAATCTATGCACAACATGATGAGAGTGTCGAAGAGAGTGTTTATAGCCATGGTTTAGGCAGCAGGAAGAAGGAGCTGGAGAGAAAAACGCGCGAAACGAAAGGACGCGACGGACAGAAGCTACGACTGAGGCCCGGGGGAAAGGAAAGGGCGAAGTGGGCCGAGTCTCGTACACAGAAAAAGAAAAAGAACTACAACAGCACTAAGGTGGCTTAATTTAAGGTAATCTGGAAGGATCCGGTGTCAGGAAAGAGGGCAGGTGCGAGTTTGACAAGAGGTGGAGAAACGTAGACAGACACTTCTTAGATATATTTGATAGATGAAGGGATAAAAACATTGACCACCAACCGTGCGCCGGTCGAAACCAATATAAACAAGACAAAACCCGAGTGAGACTGACGTTAGGCGAAAATAGGAGGGCAGTATGCATGAAGCCCTCGCGCTTGCCGCTCACGCGAACTTGCGCGGCGGGTATATCATGCTGCTCGGGCTCGGCGGCTCCGTGCCGCGCTTCACCATCGGGCTCATGGAGCTGGAGCGGTCCTCGGTCTCGATCGACACCGTGCGATGCAGCTGCGGGAGGCGCTCCCCCCTCTCGGCCGTGTAGGGCCCGCCGGTGTAGGGCTCACCGTTGTACGATCCGCCGCTGTACGTCCGGCCGTCGTCCGCGCGGGCCTTCTCGTCGCCCGCGCGCCCGACCATCTGCGGGTGCATCGTGCGCGCCTGCATCGCGGCGTCGTCCTCCCATATCTTCCAGTGGCCCCGCGCGGCGTTGCGCATCCACAGCGGCGCGAACCCGCCGGGCGGCACGCTCCACTGCTCCCCGAGATCGTACAGGTGCGGCACGAGCCGGTCGCCCGTGAGCTTGCGCAGGAGGAACGGGATCCCGTTGAGCAGGATGTACGAGATGATGCCTGCGATGACGCCGTACGCGATGTTGTATGTAAGCGGAATCAAGATGAGCGTGAGGAACGCGGGAACGGAGTCGCCGATGTAGTCCCAGTTGATCTCACGAACACTAAATATTGAAGAAAATGGTTAAGCCAGATCTCACCTCCGTTGAAATATTGCAGTTCATCACTTACTTCCTTATCATCAAGCTTCCCACAATGACGAGCGCACCGCCAGTCGCCCAACTCGGGATACTCGAGAAAATAGGTGCGAAGAATATCGAGATGAAGAACATGATACCGCAGGTGATCGCAGTGATTCCCGTCTTGCCGCCTTCGCTGATGCCGGTCGCGCTCTCGATGAACGCGGTCACGGGCGACGTTCCCATCAGCGCGCCCATTGAGATTGAAAACGCGTCAACGCAGTACGCAACCGTACTGTTCTCGAAATCCATCGTCACCGGGTCGCGCAGGCCAGCGAACTTGGCCATCGAGTAGAGCGTGCCAGTGGTGTCGAGAATGTCGACGTAGAGGAACGTGATGAGCGCGTACCACACGCGGCCCGTCTTGTAACTTTCCCACTACACAAAGAAAAAAAGCATATCTAAGAAACCATGTCGCTATATTCTTTCAGAAAACGTCAACGCACATCGATAGCCGCCCCGGTCAACTGCAGCGGGCGGAACGTGACGACCTGCTTGAAGAAGTCGAACAGGTCATCGCCCGATGGGGTGCGCGGGAAGTACGTGACTGGCGTGTCGCGCGGCCATGAGATGATCGAGACAAGGAATATACCGATGAGGATCGAGCCGCGGACGCGGTAGAGCATCAAGAAGACCGTCAGGATGCTATAGGCAGGCGTAGTTGGAAGTGGATAAGCCGGTGGCCTCAATCCTTGTTTTGTGGAAAGCAAGAAACTCACCCGCCGACGAAGATGCCCAACCACGTTGTCGGGTTCTGCATTACGCGTTTTGCACAAAAGTCGCTTAGGCCCTCGACGAAGTCTACATGTACCGTCAATTATTTTGTATTTATGCATAAGAACAAAACAGGGCGTACCCTCAGCATTGCAACCGCCGAGCCCGACAAGGTTGGTCGTGTCGCCTCCGACAACAAACAGACCACCCGAAGCTGATCACGGCGGACATAAGATACATTTAGATTAGTAGAAAGAATACACAACGAGACGTACACAATCCGATGAATGCGATGTAGAGACCGATGCCGGCGCCGACAGCCATGACGAGTGAGTGCGGCATCGCGCGCGCGAGCCACTGGCGCACGCCCAGCAGCGAAAGAGCGAAGAATATCCACCTGCATTTTTGGAAATCGGTATCGTATGGGGCATGGTGGTCCGTTGTCAAGTTCAAGATTACAGCAGAGGGTGCAAGAAGGATGTCGACATGTCGGGAAAGACCCGTCGTCAACGCACCAAAGCAGATGTCGGTGGCGTCGAGACGAAGCGCAACGAAACGGATTCGGGATCGCGGGAGAAGGCACAGGCGCCCGGAGCACATTGACAGACGTCAGAGGATTAGCGCGCACGTGTGGCGCGTTGTCGAGGATACAGACGCGGATCCCGAAGGTCCGAGTTAATATGACCAGGGCATATCCCAAAATTCCATATTTAGAAGGGCAATATCAGCACGTCAAGGACAGGAAGGGAAGACCGTCGAGTTCAAAATGCCGAGTCCGGGGTGTGTGGATTCCGGACAGTGGGCGGCGTTGGGAGGATTTATGTTTGATAGGTTTTGATTTGATTTTGATTTTTGAAGACAAATATGTGCAAATTATTTCATGAGCGCGAACTTTGGTGGGAAGGTCAAAGGGGAAAGCGCACCCTTCGAGGAAGATGGCTGCTAGAGCCTCCTTGTACGAGGTTGTCCCAGTGCCGTGAAACCCTACGATGGAGTACGCGAACTGTGCAGTAGGTTAGCATACACGGTTTTGAATTACGGAAAAAAGGGGGCGGGAATATAGTCGTCTGAATCTGATCTCACATATGCATTCAGTCCGAGCCCGGGCGCCATCCCGACGGGGATGTTCGCCAAGAGGCCCATGAGGCAGGACGCAAGCGAAGCCGAGGCGGCGGTCGCGGTGATGATGTCGCGGCGCACGTCGTTCACGCAGACGAGGTAGTCCGAGTCGCTCGCGCACGCGTCGGTCGAAGTGGCCGGGCACACGCACGGCCCGCCGCTGTCCGAGATGATCGTCGCGTTCACGGAGATGATGTATGCCATGGCCGCCTATAGATCATCGGAGGGAAATTTGCGAGTAGAATGGGGATAGGATGAGTGTATGCGCGCGGGAGACGAATGGGGGTGACGGACCCAAGTGGTAATGCCTGCACGAAGTTCGGTCTACAAAGTGGGAATACAAATTTTACATATCGCTGCAGCGGAAGAGAATGGAAAGGCGAGCACGCACGAGGAAACGAGAGCCAACACGCTGACGGGGGTGGCCCGAGCCCTCGAGGTGGAACCAGTAACCCAGCGCAGAGGCGGCGACCTGCCCGACCCAGCAGCATATAGTCAGCACATCCAGAGCGACCACGCAAACAAAAACGTACCCGGGCATTAAGACGGTCCACGAAAGTGATCATTCTTCAAACCTCTTCCAAATAACTCAGCTAAACCAGACAAAAAGGAGTGCTATATAACGTCTGCACGGGCGTCGGGGAAGGACGAATGTACAGTGCACGAATCACGTCGACGTCTAGATATCCGTCGAAACGTTTCGGGCTCGGCCTCGGGGGGAATGCGAGGGAAGCAAGAAGAAGAAGAGGAGTCGGAGGGGAGGTGGTGGAGGGGAGAGGGAAAGAGACTCTGGACAGCCGTGCCCGTGGAGAACAGAGACCAATGCAGATGATGCACCGATGGTGTGCAAGCAAAGCAGGCAAGGGCTAAGCCAAAACGTGCAGCTGGGAATTCTAGATCGAAAATCGCGCGGGTGTGGTGTGGGCCCCTGGGTCCTGCACACATGCGCGCTCCTCGGTTGCGCCTGCGCAAAGCTTCCTGTTTGTGCCTCCCTGTATGCGCGGTATTTATGCGTGTCTACCCTGTTTGTTTGGCTGGTCGTCGTCGGGCGTTTGTGCTGTGTCGAGAGGGCGGGTGTATTTGCATCGCGTTATAATGTATACATGTACATATACGGGCCCGGTCAAGGTTCGCTCGTCCTCAGCTGGCGTGGCTATCAGCGTATACCGTGTGTGCAAGACCCGCTTCGAAGATCGCGCCGACAGTCGAAGCCCGATCGTCTCATGGGAAGCACGCTAACCTCTGATCGCAAGCCACAAAGCTCACCCCACTATCCCCCTCTTTATTTAAAGGTTTCTCAAAGAGGACTGTAAGGCGACCCTCCTTCAAGACCCTCCAGGGTCCCATCAAGAAAAAAATCACAAAAAATCCGCCGCAAACATGGAGTTTTCGGCTTTATTCAGGGAAACCGGAGTGCTGAAAAAAGTGCCGTGGGTATACAAAATCTCCGTGCCGATTAGATAACAACATGCAGATTAACTTTCCGATCCCCGAAATGGATTTACATAATAACTTGTGGAACAAACCGGAAGGCAACCTACAATTCTGTAGAACGAACTACAGTGGATACAACAAACCTCGCATTGCAAGACAGGATGAACCTCTAAATTTCCTGGGCTCAAGTCCCTTGAGGCGATAAAGTGAGAAAATAAGAAGACAGCAGCCATACTATGTTCACACCGTTCGCAGTCGCGCCGGCACCTTGTGGGATAATTCTTTGTATTATCGTCATACCCGCGAACTTTGTTTAAAGTTTGCTGGCTAGAAGCAAACACGCTCGTAAAAAGGTGAGCCGTGTACCGACGCTTCAGTCGGCCTCAGGCGCACAGGCAGCTTAGCAAAATTCTGGTACGTACGTACGTACGGAATATTGCGACCGGCCGTAGATCACCCAATGATCATCAGGAGGCGAAATCCGGAGCTTCTCCAACTTCTCAGCAAGGTACTCGAACCAATCATGCCAGAACAGCTCAGACACGTGTGTATCTCTTCATGGCTACGGTCGATAATATAACTGTTTGTTCAATGGCCTTAGCACAAGCTCAAGCTCAAGTCTTCTTCAGATCGCAGAGCCTTTGACCTGGCCAGAGTGTGCCGAACTGAAAGGAAACGAGGTCTTCAGTATGTGAAGGAAGCATTTACGATCGTCGCCGTCTAAAGAGTTCTCAGCTCGAGCACATAACTGACGACGAAAAATGGAGGTTGCTGGAGCGACAAAGAAGAATAGCTCAGCGACGAAGCGAAGGATATTGATTACGACACGCCCATTCGAAATACGTCGTTGGATGGTAGCGCGGTCATCGTCATTCGAAAGCCAGCAGCGATGGAGCGCAACAGGCGACAAGTAAGCGTTGCATATAGCCTTATGTAGCACCGGCTACGGCTTCAGAATCTGTGCACGTACCACCACGGTAATATCGGCCGTCAATCAGGAACCCAACACAACTTGAGCAGATTTTTATTTAGCATATCACCTTAGAACCGGTACTCGGCAGTGGCAAGAAAATCAGTGGAGGGAATAAAATAGCATCGCCTGGGGCCTGGACCAAGGGCATAGCGTCTACAGTTTCAAAGCAGGACGACCGATAGCACGAAGACGTGGCGTAGGTGACAAGAAAGCGCATGACTGAAATTGTCTTCGGCTGGGCATCAAGATGTGAAAGTATTCCAGGTACAAAAGAACATCAGCGGAGAGAGACGTAGAGACCTGGAGACAGCACATACTGACTTCATTGATAATGAAGCCAAGATCTTTTATTTCTGGAAGAGCCATTGGTCAGAAGCAGTCCAGCGCACAGCATAAGAAGTCCATGGAAGACAGATAAGGAGGGAAAAAAGGCAAATCACGTAGAGCCCGGGAGGCTTCTCATCCTCAGGCTAACCGATGAAGCGATAGGTTTGTTTGGGAGTAGTAATGGTTCTGTGCCTGAGAGCCTGACTTCGTATTCACCAATTATGGGGAAGTACTGAAATATTTTTGCGTGGCATACTCCTTACGGGTTGCAGTCGAGAACCGAGGGACCGAGACAAGACATGAATGATACTTATTCTCCGTCTGCAATTTTGCTCTGATGAACACGCATTATAGTCAGGAAGGAGATTCATCACTTACCTTTCAAATGATACAAGTACATGTACAGCCTGAGATTCATTCTGTATAAAATCGGCTTATGCACTCAGAGAATACTGCGTAACCTTCCCGTTCGCCCCCAAGCTACCCTCCATCTCGAGCAGTTTTCTCAACATAGTTTGTGCCCGATCAGTTGGTAAACTCTCCTGAAACCGCGCCTCACGCATCCAACGAAGCCCATGCTGTAAGATATTGCGTGCGCGAACACTGCCGCCACGCGCATCACCTATCGAGGCGTGCAGAGTCGCACGTTGTGTGCGAGAAGAATAGGTAGCGCAGTGCAGGATATTATTGTTGTAAAAGACGGTCTGACCGGCTATCGACGAGACGTTGAATGATGGTGGTGGGAATAGCACGAGAAGAGAAGTTAGTGCAGTCTTCCTTGAGTTGAAAGGGAGACTTGCGTTTAAGCGTGACCTGAAGCACACCTGGCATGTCCAGAGGGTCTTTGGGAGCCTCTAACGTCTCTGATAGCGCACGTTGTTCCGGGGTTCGCGGAACATTGTGTGATCCAGGTACAATGTAGAGACAGGAATCCTTATATAGTGCGCTGAGAATACTGTGAGCAAAACAAATACACTGAACTTAGATAAAGCACGGACGTGTTCCATTGAATCTATGTGTACCAGAGCTTAGTCTGAGTATACATCGCTGAGAAGCTCAAGCGCACACCGTGATGCCAGAACGACAGAGCTTCGATCTCCTCCTCATTTGTAGCGTTCTCGCGAACATCGTCTCTGTGCCATCGAAGCGCGAACTCGTGAAGCTCTGGATTTATCAGCAGGTTGAAGAGCTCTTTGTTACAACGAGATATCAAGGATGATGCAGCATTACATCAGAATAACCAGAACTTGGTTGCTAAGAAGGACTACTCACCCATTTGAAGATCCTCTTCTTCGCAGTCCAACAGCTCCCGCATTACCCCGACGAGCTCGTCGCATGTATACCATTTCGCGAAAGCAGGCTCTGAGAGGTCAGGGTGCATGACATGCTGAACACCCCAAGAGTCCAAGTTGTCGCTATCGAACGGCGGGAACTGCTTCCCGACCACTCGCCGGTGTGGCCACTGTCCCGACCGTGTCTTCGCCACGACACGCGCAGAGGCGTCTCGGAGTTCAGTGAACTGGCCCTCAGGGATGAGATTGTCGACGATGACAAAGCCGGAACGATCGAATGTTTCTTTTAGCGTTGAAGACATGGTGATGGCGGCAAGAGACGATATGTGGAGCCATGACGGTGTAATAATGTAATGTGACACAGGACACGTTAGCTCACGCAAACGTAACATCACGTATGTGTCACTCGACTCTCTTCAGATTGTCCATGCGGACTTTGAGAAGGATTCATGTCCATCCATCGACTCCTTTCTGCATGCACCGTTACCACCATCGGGCTCGTTTGCAAGGCATTTCTTAATTTTGGCTTTTGTAAATCCGTGTCTGTCACTGGGCTGCACCATCTTCTCCATGCCCTCGACGATAATGAGAGGAACAATGGTCGGGGCATCGTGACTGGTGGGTTGTTCCCACCATAGCCTTCCTTGCACCATGACTTAAAAATTTTAGTCGCAAATCACATCTCTACGTCAGTTACCTCAGCTCTTTCGGGAAACCCGCTCTGTTAAAACAGCAATGCAGCTTGGACGATCCGGTAACATGGGGCGTTCTCCCAGTGCGTTGCTATTTGAACTTACGCGATATGCGCTGGGCTCTCGGTGCCTCCGACATCATGTTCACGAACCCGTTCGTCTCCGTCTCCACACACTGCTCACTTACCGTCAGCTGAACAAATGCTCGGCCCAGGAAGTGTCTTCTCTGCGTTTTTTCGGAAGGGCCAAGTGCTGGAAACGATGCGTGGTAAGGGGATATATCAGCCTGCGGTTGACAGTACAATCGACAAACTCAATAGTGGTGACTGGGTAAGATCATCTGGTAGTCATGTCATCAAGCTATGGACCTGACGCGGAAATATCTAGGTTCATCTTTTCGGTGAGGGCAAGGTGAACCAGCCGTATCAGTACCCGCTACGCAGCGACAATGGGAAAGGAGAAGTTGTTGCTAGGCTTCCACGATTCAAATGGGGGACGTGAGTTCTTTTCTATCTTTCCCCTCGCAATACAGATTGAAGAATTATGGATGAAGAGGCCGGATTCTCATGGAAACCAAACGCCTTCCTGTTATCATTCCAATGTGGCTTTCCGGTGTGTAATATGATTCTTTGCTTTTGCTCTTTATGGCTCATTGACTCGGTTTACTTTCGAATTACGTCTACTTTCGCAGGTTTCGAGGACATCATGCCCGAACCCCGTCCCCAGAGTATCCCAGCTAAGTTCCTCCCGCGTCTACGCCAGCACCTCCGCATCACCTTCGCGCCGCCGCTTGACCCCGCAATTCTCATGAGTGTCCTCGACCCGTTGCGCGAGCCTGCACGCTATCCCGTTAGCGAAGACTTAGGAAACGAAGACCTAGGCAGGCTTGGTGTTGAGGGTGCGGACGGACTGCGGGGCCCACTCGGGGAGACAGAAGAGAAGAGGAGGGTGCGTGCGGCGCTGACTGCGGTGGTCCAGCATGAGGTGGAAAAGCTTGGGTATGCGGTATCAGGTCCGCTATTAGGTGGACCATCGCGGATTTTGTCAACGCCGCCGTCGTCGTCGTCATAGACACGTTCCTTGTGTTGTACTGCTGAACTCATATAAAGGTATTTTTAGACGAAATCATAGACTCTTCGAGACAAGTGATGTGCCACGAGATCTTTAGGATCTGAATGCAAAGCATTTATCATGCATCTGTCGAATTTTGGTGAGTCGTGCCCTCTCTCATCATACGTCTTTGGTTAAGAAACAGGGCGGAGCCTGTTATATTCTCAAACGCCAAAAACCTCATTCAATGCAAGGATGCAAATAAAGGACATCCATCAAGCCCACTATCCATTAGCTCACCCTTTCCAAATCATCCAAATTCTCAAGGTGGGATACCTGGTTCTATCATTCTCAATCGTCGAGGAAGAATTAGGCGAGTGAAATGTGCTATTGATGAAGATAATGTAGCTTGAAGCTTGCTGCTACTTTCGCTACTTTCTAAGTTGTAGTTCTGGAATTTGGAGCTCGAAACTCGTTTCCGAAGCAAAGAAACGCATTTGCAGTGAGTGAAGTCATGATCCAGTTCTATTTTATCTCGAAGGTAGATTAATGACTCAGATTTGACTCGTGTCAGACGTTCATACACAGCCGCGATTCTTTTGTTTCATCTCATTTTATTGCAGAGGTCCGTCATTTTACTGAAAGCGCAGCGATCGTCCACATCTTGGGCCTAGAGATGGGCGTCAAAGAGTAAGGCCTTAAGTATTGGTCAGGTACTGGCGCTCTAGACTAAAGTAATCTCAAAACTGGTTTCTTATTCGTCAACGCTTTTCACAGAACATGTACAACTCGATCTTCCTGGGATTTCTCCGGGCATTACAAGCCACCGGCACTGTTAACTTCGTGTATTCATCACGCTATGACCGTATTTCGCCGCGCATCTCGCCTTAGGCGCTGTGTACGCCAGGAGGCAATGCTCATACAGGGGCTCCGAAACTTGACTGCACTCGTGTCCTACGAGAAGTCGAGAACTGACGCTGGAATCTGTCTTTAAGTAGTCACTGGGTGTGTGGTGGGTAACGTCAATACTTCCAAAGTCTGTCAACAGGTCCAGGATGTTCTTCGCTTGTTCGACATTTCTTTCGATCATAGCTCGTGCTTCGGCGCAAGTTTTACAATCTGGCCCGCCTCGTTTTGAGAACAATCCATTAATTACTGTGAGCTAGATAGCTGCTTCCGTTAAACGTCTCCTTAACTTACCGCTCATTCTATGGCAAGGCGGATCTAGTGATATGGTGCACTTTCGATGCCCTTCATGTTGTCCTAGCACTCCTATGTCTTCTCTCAGTTCGAAGACTTCACGGACATCGGGCACCTTTCATTGCGCTTTTCGCCGCGTTGTGCTGTATCGTCTCCCAGAGTTCCACAACCATCGCCTACATTATCGTTAGCCATGAGACCGATGCTTTCGGTCTACTCGATCCAGACAAAGCAAACAATCTTTACTCGAGTTCACTGCTGCTTAAAAACTGGGCTTCTTCCCTGTTCTTTCTTGCTGTCGTTTTGCTGTTATTTGATAGGCTCAAATATTATATTCCTTCCTCATCACGAAGGGTCGAGACTATGACACTTATGTCACTCCACATCTGGGCTGCGACAATATGCATCCTGGGCACGTTTATGGCAGGCCTCAACATAGACATGTTGAACAAATCCTCTCCTGCCGAATCGCAGACTGCCATCCTCGCACAGCAGCGTTACGAAACCATCATGTATATTTTTGCTACTTCATTATTCTGCGCTGCATTGTGTGCTTCCAGTCTCGGAGCATACGTTTACATGAGAGCGTGGCACGCAGGAGTGCACGACGACAAGGTAAAATATTCGATGTTATTTGGAGCTCTATACCTAGTTGACAATCTGCTTCAGGACATCGGATTCTCACTTTACATCGTAACGCCCCTATACATTTTCAGCGCTCTAGAGAACGTTGTGTTTGCAATCGTCTTGTCGCCTGCACTGTCGTTCAACTCGCTTGTTGAATGGGAGCAGCAGACTCTCATCGACGATGTCCTATTCAATGTTTTCCACTGTGCCATGGCTACGGCGATGGTTATACACGGTATCAGAGCGAAGTATTGGCAGACGGGTAAGATAGATCACTGGCAGTACCTGCTCTAATAAATGTGACTCAGTTTCATCTTTTTTAACGTGTAGACCCAGAAAGATGGTTAAGTGGCTTGGTCCCAGGATCAGTCGGTCAACGGCAATATCTCGAGCTGGAGGATCCACCCCAAGGGAAATAGGAAGGCGAATGCTTTGTTGTTCATTAGCGAATCAACATTATATGTTGAGCTTTCTATCTTATATCAATGGCTGGCTTCAGCGTTCTATGGTCATATAATAATTTTCTCGTGCGCGGTTTCCGGATCCTGTACCTCTCCTAGTTCAGATTTGCTTTCTGACTGTAAGCTAGGCAGTAATTTTGTTTAACCGGTTCTGTACATGTACTATAAGCTATTTCATTTCGTCCATGAAATGCATATATATATCCCTTCTCGACTTGCTGGAAAGCAGGATAGAGAATAGGCAATTGGCATCTCCTAAATGTCCATGTAAAAAGACAACGAGCAGTACAATACTCAATAATACTCACGGGATGCGCTATACAGGCACCTAGTATGAGCCCCACAGCGATGCAAACGAGATTCGTCCCACCCATCCATAAATTTGGGGAGAGGTGATGTGCGTATAATTCCTACGAGAGAAAGAATGTCAAATGATGTTAGCAGCAGCTCCGTGGTTCTTTTTTGACGTTTATCCTTCGAGGCTCGTCTTCCGGCTCAGGATACTGTCAGGAAGAGCCTCGAGTTGCATCGTTCGTTTATAAATAGTATAGGTGACACAAAACGTCTTACCTGTTTACCAATACATTCGGTCGGTTCCTACGACGACCACGGCAGTGAATATGGCAGACAGCAGGACACTTGAAACAAAATAATTGGTGAGAGTCAAGCGCTCATACACGTTAGGTAGTCTGCAGGCTGCCGCGGTGGATCAAGTGCAACATAAACGTAAGATATGGTTTGGTAGCGCCGTTAGGTGTCATTTTACTTCTGGAAGTCTGACAGCTGGACTTCGTTCACGGCTATGAAATATCTGAAGTTCTAAAAAATGACCGGTACATCAGCATAAGACCCCGCTGCGATGATGCCCAAAACCACGATCAGCAAGAAGTAGCGCCGAAAGCAGTATTGTCAACCCTTCGTAGTCCTGAAGCCACAATGCTCTTTTGCCGGTCGAGAACAAGCAGGACAAGGGCGAAGAAAAGTAGGATCACAATTCTGGAGGCATCAGCCTGAAAGTGAAGTGGACCTTTTAGGTTGCTGTCGAATTGGGCCGATGCGAGCGGTAGGATAGACAGGATCAGCACAGTAGACACAATCGCGAGCCTCCTTGAGAATATTAGAACGTCTTTAAGGGGTGGATTTCTCGAGAGCAGGCACTGCGTTCCGTCTTGACACTGGGTGGTATTTTTGAAAATAATATAAGATGTGCGGTCCGATGCGCAAGCTTGAGTGACCATCATGCCCGGGCACGTGAGGCTACGCGCTATCGCGCCGCAGCTGTAAAGCATCGACACAAACGAGTCCAGGTATGAGTTCATGGGCAGTTTGAAATGGAGTCCTTGGAAGGCTTAGGACAAGGATCCAAGTATGCGAGCGTGCAATGGACTTCGAAGTCCTACTAGACGGAAACAGCCACGGTACTCATTTTCGGAGTCAAGCCAAGAGAGCGTAAGTGAAAAAAAAAAAAAAAAACTAGGCCAAGTAGAGAGCTTGAGGTTTCCTTCGCAAAGATAGGGGGCCTTTGGCTCCATCACGATCCCTTCTATCACATCCAGAAGTCTTCATATGACCTCGGAGATTCTCATGAATAACGCTGGGAAGCGCGTAGAATGTGATGCTTGATGGTAAAAGTCAAAGGTTTGCAATGGATAGGCTTTCAAAGACCTCCGAGATCATCGCATTGAGCACATCGCCCGGTGTAGGGT
Organism: Phellopilus nigrolimitatus; assembly: GCA_021029095.1. Lineage (NCBI taxonomy): Eukaryota > Fungi > Basidiomycota > Agaricomycetes > Hymenochaetales > Hymenochaetaceae > Phellopilus > Phellopilus nigrolimitatus. The sequence goes on along the minus strand of JAJOHG010000048.1, from coordinate 112,448 downwards.
ATACGCACAGGAAAACTGGCTTGTACGTGCGGCAACGATTCTAGCCACCCATCAACTTGAGAACCCAGTTCCGGTTCTTGAATTATCGCCCGGCAACTCATGTACTCTCTGAGCATCATGGTTTTGTGACGAGTTGGAAATCGTTTTTTATCAGTGCCAATTCATTTCATCGCCATACAGCTCACATGAATAAATCTTTGTGATTCGACGATCAAGGCGTTCCTGTTATCATTACCATTGCAGCACTGCTGTGTCTCGGGAGACCCGTATATGTCTGCGTGCACGATCGATTTCTATCGCACACTTTGACGTAAGACTGTGTATCTGCAGCGAAACCGCAGATCTGTGAGTGAAGAAAGAAGGAAAGAAACGCCGAAATGTGTATCACTTACTGCCATTGTATTTCTCTAGGCCTCGCTCTGTGCGTGTGAACTAACTCCTGCAGACGACGGATGTACGGCTCGATTGAGGGACAGGTCTGACAGTTTAGAGCTAAGTACACATAGCCGGCAACCAAATCACGGATAAGGTCTATCCAAGTGATGATGCTCAAATGCAAAAGATAGCGTCGTTGTCGTACGTGCGCGTATCAACGCCGCTATCTGCGACAAAGAAAAATCCGCTGCACTAAACTCGTTTAGTGCCATCAAACAGAATTTCGAATCCACACACAGCTCGGCGCGTAGCGCAACGCCGTGGTTACAGTATGCTTTCGAATTATCTTGTCCTCAGGGCGTACAGTAAGTGCGCAGTACTTAGAACAACCTATGTAAGCCTATGCTTTGTCACGTAAGCCACAGATCTACGCAGAAATTCCAGTGAGGGGAGGCAACGCCTGCCAAAAGAGTGTGCATTTGTAGCTGCTTACATGTCTACCAAAAACGGAAATTTTGCGGCTCATGAGTGAAGAAAAGTTACAGAACGATTTTTTGAGCTCAATTCTTCTCCGTTTTGCGAGATTTAAGCTGGTAAATGCTCGGGTTGTATGGGGCTGGGAGGTCTACAAGCTCGATTTTTTAATTTCTCTGTCAAAGCATCAGAACAGCAGTCTTGCATGGCTGTTCTGAAACCTTGAAGAACAGATTAAAAAATCGAGCTTGTAGACCTCCCAGCCCCATACCACCCGAGCATTTACCAGCTTAAATCTCGCAAAACGGAGAAGAATTGAGCTCAAAAAATCGTTCTGCGCGTTTGCATGTATGTGCGGGCATTCCTGTGCGCCGTGGTCACGTGGCCAGCCGAAAATGCACTCACCTCCTGCTGTTTTCTTTGCTATAAATCTTTCCTCAGAAAAAACCTACAATACATCAAGTGCATATTGTATTTATAACCTTATAAAACAGTTTTATGGCTTTAAAAAAATAAAAGTCAGCAAGGAGTGGCTGAATTGCGTCAAGTTGACCATCTGTAGGTCTTTGCCACCGGAATTTCTTAAATTGGCAAGTGCCGATCATTTGTCAGATTACAAAGCGTGCACACTCTTTTGGCAGGGATTGCCTCCCTCAATTCCAGTCGTCAAGTACGGTTCTGTTTGAGAAGTTAAGAAGCAAATCCTCGATCGACGGATCAGCTCGGCATTAGAGTTTATTTATGAACTAAAAGCACGTCCTCCTTAGTGGCCACCTCTAATATCTCTCAACTGAGCGAGTTAAGTGCTCTATTCAATGAGCGATGCTCTTATATTCCTAATCACGCCTTTGTTTCAACGAACTGCATGATAAACAAATTTAGCACGCTTTTTTCTTCGAGAACAAACAGAATCTTAGAACACTTCCGAATTCCTGTGTTTGAGCTTGTGCCGCGACAAAAATAGCTTGCCGTGAAGAAATGCCATCCTCCAATCGGCGACACGATGTTACAATTACGATGTTACAATATCGACACAAGTTCACTCAAATTGACTCGTTTATGCAGAAAAGAAATACAGTAAACTGCCTCCGTGGGCAAAATTGAGATGTCGCGTGGCATTCCGATTCAGAGTCGATCAAGGATCGCCACTCGCTTTACACTTCTTCTGCCTCATCCATGTCGTCTTCCGTCAAATCAAGATGAAAAATTCGTCAACGGCTTCTCGGTCGGGGACAGACGGCATCGAAGGTAGCTAGGTGGTGATGGCAAGCAGTGGCTGACTGCGCCGGCACCAGGGAAGCGCGGAATTTTAATAATCTAGTCTTCAAGCGTCGCTTAACACACGTGTAGTTCCACTTCCGAATGTGACTGTATAAATCGCATCCTTGTCGTTTCATCTTACCTCCGTCTTCTGGTTCTGGGCTATCTCAAGTCACCATGGCCTCGTCGCTGCCGTCGCCGCCGTTGGCGTCTTCACGCCTATCGTCCCGTAACCCTTACAATCAGCCGTTACGGCCGGTGTCTCCCATCCATACCAACCCCATTACTGAGCCTGCACCGACGCTCGTCAACCGAACTCTTTCGCGAAACTCCAGCTTTGAAGTTGAGCGGCCCATAGAGATGGCCTCACTCTCTAGCGGCAGCTCTCACGGATCTCAACGCGATGCGCTCGCTCACCCTGGGACCGTGCACCGCGTGGAAGAGGGTCTGCATAACATCAATCAGAAAACTGATTACGAGCTCGGTGTAGTGCCCGGCGGGCGCACTCGCCGCCAAATGATGTGGGACCGCTTTCGCGGGCGTAACAGGCGGAAGATTGGCTGGGGCGAGAGTGCGCGGAATGTCTTGTTCAGTAGCAGTATGTTCTGCCGTCGTACGGTTCTTTTTGTTTATCATCATGCTGAACTTCGATAACAGTGTTGAACGTGTTCCTTATCTTCATTCCATTCGCATGGGTTTCCCACTGGGCTTGGGATGACAAAATTTTAACTTTCGTTCGTACGTTTATTCGAGCAAGCAACCATTCTATATAATGTGCGAGCCTCACACGACCCTCAACAGTTTCCTTTCTGTCTATAATTCCCCTTTCAAAACTCTTTGACTTCGGCGGCGAGCAGATGGCACTATACACAGGCAAGGACTTGGGTGATCTCATTATCGTCACTCTCAACAAGTATGTCCTTCACTTCGACCTTCGACTCGAAGGCAAGACTGATCTTTTGGAACTGAAACAAACTGTAGTGCTGTGGAAGCCACACTTGCTATCATACTTCTGAGTGAGTGCCAGTAAGTGACCTCCATATATCGCATTCTTTTAAACTCCTTCGATTACATGTTTCTCTTTCGATATCTGCAATTGACAGACGGGTCTTGGTAGTCATCGATGCTTCCTCTCGTAGGCTGGCAGAGTTACAAACTCTGAGTTGCGCTTTCTTTGTGAAGTTGCTGACTTGAGTAGACGCTGGCATTTTTCTTTTGATACCCTTTTCGCTCTAAGTTCAATGTCGATCAAATGTTCAAAACTGTTGCTCTCATAGGCTTCGGACCCTACAGGCTACCGTCGTCGGTCTGTTTCGTCCATTGCTCTCTAAGCTCTCATTTCAATGCTAAATATCAATTGCTATACAGGCGTTGTTCTCCTCCACCTTCTGCTCGTACCGGGAACGGGATTCTTGACGGGCGGCAGGCATATATACGAACAGTCACTACACCCTCGCTACACTCAATTGAACAACACGCTGCTGGCGATTGGGTACGTTTTATCAGATACTTCATGCCTAGTATATCATCTCGCCCCCTTGCGAGTTATGATACTTGTGCCACAATATGCATTTGTCAGTTGTACTTAACAATGTTCACAGCGTATTGAGTCTTCTCGTTCCTGCTGCCTTCTTTGCCGCGCTTGACTCGGGCTCAAACGCTCAGAGTACACTCACGAGTGACGCGATGCGTAAGCAGCTACTTCAAATGAGCCGCGGGATCGCAGTCATGTTGCTTTTGGTGTAAGTACTTTATCTTTCATCTCATGACAAACCTATCCAACAAAACCTCTCATTCTTCTGCTACTGACAAAAAACGCACGAAAAAGATACATAGCTTCGCGAATCTTCTTGCACAACCCGCCAGGCGACGGGAACGCTTTCCGTCCGATGTCCTCTGCTCCCACGGAAGTGCACCGAGAGGAAGAGCACCTCGCGCAGGAGGAACCTAAAGTTAAAGTGTGGTTTTGCGTATTGATGCTACTTGCGACGATCGCGGTCATGGCGACTACGGCTGAGATGGTACGCATTGTCACGTGGATTCTGAGCTTCAGTTCATTTAATACGATCATTCACGACGACTAGCTGGTCGAGGCGCTCGAACATATTCGCTCGAATGAAATGTTAGCCTCCGACGAATGGTTCGGGCTCATATTACTTCCGCTTGTGTCATTTAGTGCTGACGGGTAGGTCAAGCTTTCTTTTTTGCATCCTGGTCACTGAGTAGCATACCCAATAACTAGGACCATTGCGATTATGTACTTCATACGTAGGGTGCTCTTCCTTGCGCCCGAGCCGCCTAAGACACTCGCAGAGGATCGAGCGATAGACCTCAGCATTCAGTTTACATTGTTCTGGATGCCGTTTTTCGTCATCATAAGCTGGTTGACTGGCAAGCCGTTCATGTTGCTGTTCGGTAAGTGCGCCTGGTTGAAGAGTGAAATACTATGATTAAAATGCTGACATTTCAAAAAAAACAGACTTGTATGAAGTTGCCGTCCTGCTTGGCGCGAGCTTCCTCGTAAACTATGTCACTGCCGACTCAAAAACGAACTGGGCGGAAGGGTACATTATGGTCACGTTCTACTTCATGATCGTGCGTCCAAACGTTATCTGTTATCCAACTCGCACTTTAATCCGCTTATGTTCATTTCGCTCTTATGTCCTCGGAAAACATCAACGTATCAGGCGCTCTGTACTTGGTTCTATTCGGGTCAAGCGATAATTGAGACGCTGCTAGAATCTTGTGTCATAGGAGACCACTCGCCGGAGGGAGACCCGCTTGGCGAGGCTGCCGCAGTTGCAGAAGAGGTAGTTGGTGATGTAGTCGATGATTTATCGAGGAGGCTGGTAAGGCTCATGTGAAGGGAGGTGATATATTGTCTGCTTTCTGTTGTCTCGTCATTGTCCTTCGGTCTCTCCTTTCTTATGGTGTCCCACCATCACGGCTTTCTTTTCCTCGCTATCAGCCATCGCGTCGCACACCCACTCAACGCTCGCTGCACATAATGCTCTAATAATCGATTTTAAACAGTAGGCTGGCCTTCCTCATATTAATTATTCACAGCCGGCTTTCGTTTCGTGCTTTGATCCCCTTGCATTCTTGTCTCTTCTCTTGCACTATCTCTTGCATCGTTACGGACTCTTGCTAAATCCTTGACTCGCGCATCGTTTCTTGCATCGTACCCGTGCTTCTGCTGCATCTCGTCGCTTCACGAATGAAGTTGTATAATGTACCGCCTACACCGTAAATACTCGTCATTAACTACTTTCGTTACAACGGACTACCATCGTGGACACTTTTAACGCAGCGCGCTATTCTTTCTTATACTTGCTTGCCAATCTCGTGCTCAATCACTCTAGACAGGGAATGCATTAATCAATGTGATTCAGTGATGATCTCGAGTTGCCATCTACGTCAACGGGACTGCTTTTAAACTCAACACGACTTTCACCGTAAGAAGAAATGTGGCTGCGCAGCAGACATCTTTAGATTATTGTGATAATCAATCCGCATGCTCTTGATCCTCTATAGATGGCGTGCATCATATATAGGTATTTTCTAGAAGTGCAGGTCTGAGTATTGACTAACTGAGGCAGGCTCGGCCACAACTTCTAGAAGCTCGTGCACATCGTTTCGCGAAGGCACATACGTTGCATCAATCAAGGCTCTGGTCTGACAGCTCTCTGAATCTAGGGACTTGAAACCTTGTTCGGATATCCGTTATAATGCAACGGTTTGCAGTGATAATGGGCCCATAAAAGCGGAGCGGGACAGTGTGCTGGGAAAAGTAGGCAACATCAATCCGTTCGTGTTTGCTTTCATTTCTCTTTCCTTCGTTGCAGCGCAAAGCGACGGCGGCTTCGCGTTTGACGCGGATTCACTTACTGAAGCAAGGACTTTTTTCCTTAAAACTTATTTTGCATTCAGTTTCTTAGTTCAACAAAATAGGGGGATCTCGCAGTCTGGTGTATCTTTTCACTCGTATATTTGGCTCTCAGCGGGCTGTGTCTTGATGCGCTCGTCAATTTTCGTGACCACCGCCCACCATACGCTGTTCTTCTCCTCGCCTCTATCTTCTTATTCATTCCGGCAGGTACAACCATCGTTGCCATCGTCCTTGGGAACGCGTACTTTGCGTCAACCAGGGTTTCTTACGTTGCACTGCTCTCTGTAGCCGCATTCACGGGGAATTGGTCTTTCCCGTTAATTTTCCTCGCATTCGTCCTCGTTGTTAAGGACAGGCACATCAACATGCATATAAGAGGACAGGCGGGCCAGCTGTTTTTTTCCTTCCTTATTGCATACATCTGGTTTGCATTTAACGTAGTCCTCGGCACATTGGCAGCGGGCATCCTTATTTCCTTATTGGTGGGAGCCGACATCGAACTTGGATTCAGTGTTAAAACCGAGTACGACAATTACATTCGTGCGACGTACGCGCAGATACCGTTATGGGCTGCGTCTAGCTGCTATGTAGTGTGGCTTGCCTTATACGTGTTCCTAAAAATGGCGAGACTTTCCAAGACTGATAAAGTACGTACAACTACCTCATAAATGATCTTCTGCAAAATTCCGACAATCAGTTCGAACCTATGCTGACATTCTTTTGGCTTCTTATTGAAATACTGATCATGAAGTCACTCGTACTCTTCGCAATACCATCTTATAGCTGCCTTACTATCGTCGTCGTAGCCTTCATGGTTATTTACTCTCCGGCAGGATTTGCTGGTGGGGGAACCGCATCGAACCTCACACTCAGAAGGACCAACCTTGCGAACGACATAATTTCCAATTTCTTCATGACAGCGGCTGTATTTGCTCTTCTTGGACTTGGGATTCGGCCCGCGAGCTGGAATAGTCAAGCTTTAAATGTCGGAGGTACGTCGCATTTCTTTGGAGGCTTGCCGGCGAGACAGGTTTTCACAAGGATTTGACGACGCTGAGTATGAATGCAAATGCAACGCAGCAGCCGTGCCCGTATCTACACCATCATTGTCCTCCTTTCAATCCATCAAATTCGAATCTCCAGCTAAACTCATGTTAGTCAATTATTCTCTTTCTCACGGACGTATGCACACTCATCGAGTAAATTGGCGTGCTAATTATTTTCGACTTCTGGATTGCAAATTCAGTTGTCAATGCCGAAACGCAAAGCACGTATTATGCCCAGTACAAAGGTGCTCCGAAACCTCACTAACACGGACTCGAAGGAAGATCTGGCCGTGTTCGCTCATTACTACGCTTTTTGTGGCCTTTCGCTCTTTATCAAGAATATTGAAGAGTTTTGGCTGAAAATACATAGCCATAATCCAGTGGTACTCTATAGTTTGCCTCGTTTTGTTTCACATTCTCTTAACCAATATTCTTGTGGTGCAATACTTACATCCAATGTACGTATCCGCGGGTGGCAAAATACTCCAAATTCGGAAGACTGGCTTCCTTTTCTGGCCAAATAGGATCCGCGTGAGATCGACTGAAATCGGTTTTCACTTGCTTACTCTTTCCATCACCTTCTGTACCCCGTCAAATGAGCCCAAGGACTGCGGAGCTCTTTATAAATTATGGTACTACTGGCCTTGAGGAGCCCTCTGTGTGTTATATATGGCCTTCGTCCCAACACACTATTCTTGGATGCATGCTGAATGTGGGAGACTTTGGATCCTTGAGAATGGCCCGGCAAGACCCGTAACTGTCTGCCTGAGTATAATATGGCCTCTTTTGCTCATGAAGATGCCATGTCACTTTTGCTGCCCGTTTAAGTACCGAGGCATTGCGGAGGCAGCGTGTCGACCCCTGAGCTGAACCAACACGACCAACATGATACTGCTTGCTGCGTTGGCCTCGATGTTGTTCTCCCGGTCGTCCTTTGTTTCTGCACAGGTCGCCGTTGAGGGCGGGTTTCGTTTCGAGGCAGATCCATTGACGATTGTGAGTCAGCACCTGTTCTGTAGTCCATTGCAATCCCTTCAAGCTAACACATCTCCCTGCACAGGGCGATTTGGCGATATGGTGCATTTTCGACTTAGTCTTCCTTATCATCGCTGGTCTTTGCGTTGTGCCGATAATGCGACTTCGCGTGCGTAGACCTCAGGCTTCTTATGCCTACATGATACTCCTCGCTGCCTCGCTCTTCACGGCTATTCAGGCATCATTCAACATCGCATATATCATCTACACGAACAATGCGCTTGCATTCCCTAATGTGGAGAAGGCGGCCGTGCTCCAAGATTTTACAGTGTTCTTTGGAAATTGGTCCTCCCCGCTCCTCTACTGCGCCCTTGTCTTGCTTCTGCGCGACAGACAAAAGCACTTTCTAAGCTCGCAAACGGCATTGAAGAAAAGCGAAGCCCTCCTTTACGACGTGCAACTTGGCTTTGTGGCACTCCTTGTGCTTCTAGCAACAGTTACATCGGGTCTCCTCGCCAATCAGAATGTATTGGTGGTGCGGTTTGATGACTTGGGACAGGATGCCACTCTGGAAGACTTTCAGCGCGCCGTGGATGCCGAGCAGAGATACCAAAACTCTCTCTACGTGTTTGAGGCTCTCTGGTCCTTTTCGGCACTGTGTTTTGCGGGGCTCGCGGCGTATGTGTACGTATGTGCTAAAAACGTAGGGCTTCATGATAAGGTGAGTGGTTGAAATCCGTTCAAGTAGCATCTCTCTCCAGACGAATATTAATTACTTGAGATATAATAATTGATTTTCTGCTTTATCAGGTCGTCTGGATGATGCACTTTGCCGTTACACCGCTTTACATCCTCGGAGCGGTACAGGGTATCGTGTTCACGATACTCTTCTCCCCGGCGGTACAGGTTACTACACTTGTCGAGCAAGAGAGCATAACGCTCTCGAGTGACATACTCAACAATATTTTCTACGCTGCATTGTCCGTGATAGTTCTTGCTGCTGGGTTCAAACGAGCGTACTGGCTTAAATCGGGTGAGGATTAGCCAGTTTTTCTTTTCTTTTCTTCTTTTCTTTTACTCTGATTTTCTAAAGCTGATTTGTATCAATAAATCGCGATTATTCGCACAGATCAAAGGGATAATTTAGTACATCTCGGTGTCTTAGACCTTCCTTCCGGGAACTATCTCGAACTTGAGGATCCACCTCTGCAGAAGTAGTAATCAACTCGGTGAGCGCTTGTTCCGAATCCATGTGTCACGCATTCTTGAACTCAGTCTAGTCACCTATCAATTACCTCCTACTTCTTCGAGATGGGGAATTGAGAGCGGACCATGTGACGTCATAAATGGGCAAGAAAGCGGAGGTCGCTGTAATATTTCCGTCTGTAACATTGTATTTGTATTACCATGTTCTCATACAAGTTACTTTGGTCGTGTGTACTTGCGTATGTGGGCTAAATAAGTATGGGGCCGAATTCAGAGAAGGTTATCCTCCTAATCTTCCTCGTAACAAGGGAGACAGTTTTTCAAAAAGTGGGCGCGTCTCTAACCAGCCGCCACAACAGGATGATTCTTTATCTCCGTGGCGTTATCACGTTAGTACTTGGCATCAGTGTTATGCGTTCTACCCCACATCACGCCGTCGGGAGGGACTGTGGGATCGCGTGAGGCTGTGCAATCTCGCCGCGATCTCTGTGGGACGCATAACACAGTCAACATAACCACAGTCAACACCAGTAATGGGTCAGACACGGGGTCCGTGCGGGTCGGATGGGTCAGAGGGGTCAGTGACGGCAAATCTCGATTCCGGTAGGAAACTCTAAATATTCGCCGAAAGTAATGCTGAAGACACTTGGAATGGCAATCAGAGATATCAAGTGCACTCGATAGCCTAACGAACACATCCTCAACTGAGTTTTCGGTCAAATATAAGGCAAAGATGCGCGCCAGGCCGGTTTTTACTGACCCCACTGACCCGCCGATTTTCCAACAATTTATTGACCCTCGGGTCAGACCCATGGTTGGTCAGTGGTCAGTAGAAAGATCCAACCCCACACTGGTCAACACTGTCCAGGCAAATGGTCTGCAAAAGTTGTGCATCCTGCTTCTAACCATACATCTCTTCTAGTTGAGTCATACACGCATGATGTTAACTTCGCAAAATCACACACTGCCTTGCTCGGAAATCAGTTACCATCGTGCGCTCATCTCACAACGGGCTACTACTCCGAAATCTACGGCAAGCGCTCTGTGCGCGTGCACTTATGTTTTGTGTAAATGGAATCGGGGGCCAAAAGCCCTGCACTCACTGCCTTCTGTACGTATATGTACTGGCGACTCTGAGCTGAAACAGGATATCGACTTTTGCCAACCTTCAAAGCCCCGAGAACATGGTCTTATTCGTCGGGTTGAGCTTTGCATCCCTTTTGTCTATTGCTATGGCACAGGCTGTAAACGATACTGGAAACAGGCAGCCCTCCTTTAAGGGAGGGTCGTTACTGATCGTATGTCCTGGTCTTCAGTCCGTTTGATATTTATCGAGAGCTTGATTCGTTGACTTCTGTTCATTGATACAGGGCGACCTAGCCGTTCTAGCCGTCTTCGATATTGTTTTCCTCGTCCTCTCTGCTCTCTGTTTTCGGGTCCTCCTCCATCTGCACGCACACCGTGCACCGTTGCGCTCGGCGCCGCGTCTTTATTCACAGTTGTTCACACGTCTATCAACATCGCATACACTGTCATTGGCAACACCACAGTGGAATTCTCAGCGTCCGCTACGAGCACAGAGATCTTCGCGCAGGAAGCCGCTAGCTTCGCCAAAATTGTAGGGATAAGCTCTGCTGTCGAATTTTTCAGGCTGTGGGCGTACTCTTCACTCTATTTGGCCCTTGCTTTAGTGTTGTATGACAGACACAAAGTCAACATGTCCGGCATGCTCGTGCGACTCGATAAGATTTGGTTCGGCGCACTTTTCGGATCCTTCGTGGCACTCTTTGCCTCCGCGACGGCCGCTGCATGGATATACGCAACTAATCAGCATGCCGAAAAGATATTTTTCAAGGTCGAGAGACCTAGACAGGGAGCAACGCAGGAGCAGTTGGAACAGATCAATGAAGCTTTAATCAGAGAGACGACCGCCCAGCTGCAGTTCCAAATCGCACGATACGCCTTCTATGCGTTCTGGTTCATTGCGTCTGCAAGTGTCGCTGTCGCGGCTTTAGGAGTGGACAAGTATGCAAAGAAAGTCGGGGTCTATGACAAGGTGTGTTTTCTAGTGCGTCACAATAGCCAAGCACCAGTTCCAGGGCTTCTGATGATCATCCTTGCTAAGTGATGTAAACAAAAAAAAAAGCAATGAGCTGACGTACCCGTTCTCTTTCCCCCCGCTCTGCACAGATTACGCGATTCATGCTTCGCGTTGTAGTTCCACTGAGCATTATTGGCATGCTGCTAGGAATAGCGTTCACACAGTTGCCGTTTTTGCTTGTTAGCGACCTCCTCCTTGATGTGGTGTATGCCGCTATCACTGTCGTCCTGCTCTTTTTAAGTGCGAAAAGGGAAGACTGGGCTTTAGGTAAGTGTTTATTTTTGATAGAGCATATTCCTACCATGACTCTATATGGTGTAATCCGGAGATGCTAATATGATTGTGACGCGCAGGTAAAGGCGCGGAGCTACTGAAACCGGGTGCGCATCCATCTGGGGACTACATCGATATGGACGCCCCATCGTTTCATGCTAATAAGAAGCAAGCATACTACAAGTGAGCTTCCACAGGCTTTATATGCTTTTTTGGATCACCCGAGACTTACTGCACTCTCATATATAGATAAGGAACGCGAATTGGTGTCTGAACACTTTCCTACCTTTCAAACTTGCAGTTCGATTCTGTAGAATCGTGTGGACAAAGAGCACTCATGAATTACATGTAGCTTAGCTCGTGTTTTCTAGTTACTTTCTTCGTTTTTTGTACTGTGTCCTTCTGATCTTTCGACTTATGATTCGCAATGATACTGCTCTGTTGTAAATAGCACATCGAGGTGCTGGACAATGCCTTCGACCTTTTCGTATTACACAGGCGGGCCCCCCAGTCGAGTTCTTTTTCAAAGATTCACTCTAGAATTAGCGCTATAAGCAGTGGGGTTATGGAAGAAGAACGCAGTTCAGCTGAAAGTATGGGAGCGCGTCTTGTTTGTTTGGTCCATCACGTGGCGCGCGCAAGGGGACAACAACACGATATGAGGCAAGCCGGTCAAGTCCTTCTCTTGACAAGCAACCACCACCTTTTCTGCCTTGCGCGCCAATAATACATTCGTCTCCACAACTTCGAACTACTCGACTAAACTAACATGTCTGGCCGCGGAAAGGGTGGAAAGGGACTTGGGAAGTACGTGCAGCGCCTTATTGCCCATGTCTTCAGTCCTCTGATCTGTGACGCAAACGTCGTCTTCGTTATCTCTAACAGGGGCGGAGCCAAGCGCCACCGCAAGATCCTTCGTGACAACATCCAGGGTATCACCAAACCCGTGAGTACACGTCGTTAACTTCGTTTTGGAAGGAGCTGACAGACTTATCTTTGTCTGTAGGCTATTCGTCGTCTTGCTCGTCGTGGCGGTGTCAAGCGTATCTCCGGTCTCATCTACGAAGAAACCCGCGGCGTGCTGAAGATCTTCCTGGAGAATGTTGGTTCTTTTTCTATTGCATGTTTCTTAATCTTTGGCACCGACTGTCTTCCCTCCTAGGTTATCCGTGACTCCGTCACCTACACTGAGCACGCGAAGAGGTTTGTGGCTGATGTTGATACTGCTGGTTCCGATTACTGATTCAGAAACAATTCGGTCTCATAGGAAGACTGTCACAGCCCTTGATGTTGTCTACGCACTCAAGCGCTCCGGCCGCACCCTTTACGGTTTTGGTGCTTAAAGTCATTAGGGGAGAGTGCAGCACTTGCGTCTGTTGCTTGCTATGAATTTTCTGGGCCTTGGCGCTTCTTGCTACCCCTCCATGTAACACAACTGTACCGACTCCCTTACTTTTCTCGGCCGTGTATGATGACTATGACAAATGGCTTTATCTATGAATACATGAATAAGAAATAACGCGAAAGAGCAAGTCGTACGAGTCTGAAGGAGATGAGAAGCCAAGAATACATGTATGTGTATTCGTGAGAATGTCCTGCTTATGTAAATGAACGTGCGGTCGTCCGGTGCTTTTGCCGAGGCAGTCAGCATTGTTGACGACGTCGAGGGCGACGACGAAATTCATCGTCGACAGTGATCAACGCTCGACGCCCACTTTCGTTTCATCTCGTTTCCCACGTCTTTCTAAAACCATAATTCTTCAGCGAGTATAGACTCGTGAGTGTTCGCAATTCCGCTCAATCGAGCTCTCATTGCTGACCGCTGTCCCTGCAGGTTACGATGTCCTTGGGCCTTCGGAGAACAATGAACACGTCACCGACAAGGGCATTCAACATCATTTTTTCCGCTATTGTCGCCGCAGTCAATAGACTAGACAAATCGCTCGACCCGCGCGACACCGTTGCAAAATTGCAGCGGTACCAATTCACCTACCGCGACTCCATCTATATTTTCCATGCCTGCCTTGCGACTTTCTGGGTTAGTCTATGGCCCGCCTTCGCTCTGCCCCTCAAGATCGTTATTCCAATCGTGTACATCACGGCGCTTTTCGTTCCATTGACATCGCAGTTCCTCGTACCTGCGACGCCTGTCTTGTCATGGGTCATCACATTCTTCAGCTCACGCTTTATCCCCGTCGCCTATCGACCGTCAATCTCGGTATCCCTCCTCCCAACTCTAGAGAGTGTGCTGTATGGCGCGAACATATCTGATATCCTCACCCGCTTTACACACCCCGTGCTAGACATATTCGCGTGGCTTCCGTATGGTGTGCTCCACTTCATACTTCCCTTCGTCGTCTCCATCTTCCTGTGGCTCTTCCGCTCGAAGGAGGCGCTGCGCTTCTGGGCTCGCGCATTCGGATACATGAACCTTGTCGGTGTGATCATGCAGATTGTGCTTCCTTGTGCCGCGCCCTGGTACGAGCTCATCTACGGGCTCACGCCAGCAACGTACGCCGTACGTGGCTCTGCCGGCGGTCTCATGCGCATCGACGCGCTGTTCGGATCCTCGGGCTATCAGAAGACATTCGCCTCTTCGCCGGTTGTCTTCGGTGCTTTCCCATCACTGCACTCGGGCTGTGCGACCATCGAGGCCCTCTTTTGGGCGCACTTCTTCCCCTGGACTCGCACGCCCGCGTGGGCTTATGCGGGCTTGCTTTACTGGGCGACCATGTATCTCACCCATCACTATCTCATTGACGTCGTCGGTGGCGCATGTCTTGCGACCGCGTTCTTCTACATATTTCTCCCCACCGAGTTACGCGGCGCCGGTGCAACGCATGGGCCAGGCAGTGTCTCGGGACGCACAACGCGCACGAAGCACGAGCTGTACGACCTCGAGGTGCCACGTGCGCGGGGGTTTGGGCACACGCGCGGCCTGAGCGGGAAGGGCCTGCGCCTGGACGCAGACGCGGACACGGATGCTGAGAGCGACGGTGCAGTGTCGAGCGCAGAGGAGCAGGACATCGCGTTCCGCAGCCCGAATCCCGGCACGCCGACGCCAGCAAGTGCGATGCCGCTGTTACCGCCTACGCCACAGGTGAAGAAAAGTGCAGCTGCGAGCGCAAGAGGCCAGGGCCACAAACATACCGCATCGATTGCGAGTCTGACACGAGCGGGCGAGGACGGTGGGTGGAGCCCGATTGGCGGGCGGGGGTTCGTGCTGCCGTCGACGCCTTCGCGGATGGAGTTGGGCGAAACCCAGGCGCCGTCGGGTCTTCGAGACTCGTAGCACGGGTATCTTGACCTTCCTTCAATCGTGCCGACCTAGCTTTCGATATCGATATACTTTTGGATAATCCTTCCCTCTTTCCTCTGGTTGATAAACATCATTCATCATTGTTGGTTCAATGGTTGTGCTACATATATCTTATTTATTGACGACAGCTTTCGAAATCATGCTTGGAGCCGCCACTCGCTATTTTGCGCTTGTGCATAAATATACCGATAGACTACTCAATACCGCACTCGTTTTCGCTGATTGCTCCGACTGGATTCTGTAGTTGTTCATCGCGCAAAACACATCTTCGTATATTCATTTCACTGCTTTTGTCCAAAGATGCATGGTCGCATTGATGTACAGCTCTGAAAGAATTATATCCCTGGACGGACCTCAGGTCTCAGCTTTGAGCAACTGACGTCGAGCAAGTAATCCTACAACGATGCAGCCACAACTTCGAATCCTCCAGATCAGCCCCAAAGGCAACGTTTCCGTTGCCTTTCACTCAGCAAAAGCATATTCCTATATGGTAATTGCTATGTAGCGCATCAAATCATCCGCGTACATTGACTAATGGTTTTTCTGCCTTCCGGTCTATTTCTCCAATATACATCCCTGCATTTTGTTGCTTTTATATGGCACAAATGTCTAAGATAGTCTGTCTTTGAATGACCATGGACACATGCGCGTAGGAAGCAAAAACGGTAGTGCTCTTCCCCTTCCACTCCTGTCTAATCCTCAGTCCGAGTTAGTTTGCCCTTACCGTGAGATTATTCACGCCTTCATGGCACAGAGCTTGAATGCTGAACTTTAGTGTCTGCGAGGCGGAGAGCCTCACGAGAGATCTATCAGCAACACATTGTAACTAGTTCTTTCCGGCTACACAGTGAGGTCTACTGATTTTCTGCTCTATTTTGGTTTTTCTGAAAACCATCGAATCACTGTATAGGGTCATGCTAAGTTAGCGCCACCAAGACTACTATATTGAGTATCGCGCAATGGGATCCCACAACCCCATTCCATGTGAGATTGCGCGATCACGCGTGGCTGTGCAATCTCACCACGATCACAAAACACTGACAGTGATAGGCGCAGCGTATGCGAGTAATCTGTCATCTCATCTCCGTCGTCGGGGCCAGCTTTCTGAGCATCTTAGTGAATGGTTTGCTAGCTTATGCGGCTAGAGCTCCTTTTGTCCTGGCGCCCGTCTTTTCCGTCTTTTGTTCACATCTGACGTCTCGCGCCACAACCTACCGGCTTACAAACCTTCAATGTAGAAAATGTGTGCTGCCGAATCTATTCTTTGTTCGTGGCCTGTGTTTACCCTAGGTCTAGCCACAGCTCAGGCTTCGAATTCTCTTCAATCAAATATACATACATTTGGTTTGAGTAGAATAAGGCACACTCACTAAATAAATGCATGGGTCTTCCTCCTATGTAATTTTCCCTATGTCCGTCCGACTCGCAGAAGTCATCGTTGGTCGCGTACCGCGCTGATCATGGATATATTGTAAGTAGATTACCAAAGGGGAAACCGACGACCGTTGAGCTTGAGTCAGCAAGTTTGATATTCGTATCCGAATCGGAAACCGTCCTAATCAGCAATTGCGCCATCCATGCAGACATGAAAGGCGCATCAAAAGGGTTTTACTGTGCTTTTCATATATAATGACAGTTTCGAATGAAACGAATGAAGTTTGGCCCCTGAGACCCCGAAAACCCCTGTCCTAATTAGGCTGCCGCGTCGTGCCAGTGTAGGGACTAGCACGGTAAGGCTTCATCCGCCATCCGTATCCACGGATAGGCTTTCCCACGGATGAACACCATCCGCGGATGCGTTCCCACGGATCGACGGATACCACGGATTCATCCGTGCAAAGTATAGGGAGGCAAGTTCAAGCCTTGCACAATCGCTTGCACCCCTCAGCGTGGCTTAAACCGTTATTTTACATCAGTACAAATACCTATTTCCTGTAAATTGAGATCTTTGTCTTTCTGAGGGAGAAAGAAGGCCTGGTTTCAATTTGTCTTTGCAATTTTTGTTCATTTCAAGTTGTAAGTCATGGCAGAACGAGCAAACTTGTTTCCTTTTTTCTTCTTCTAAGTTCTGTAGTGCATAATATAATCCATGTTATCTTTAGCTCTGCAGTCATTTGAGCAGTGTATGTCCAGCAGCTGAGGAAGCACAACATGCATAACCTAACGTGTGCACTTGAGCTCGCTAAACTCGCGAAGGTTCAGCATAGACGTGATCTAGCGTTACCATTGGACGCACCATGTTTGTCAGCATTTCGCACGTAAACCACGGATACCACGTAAATCTGCGGATACCCATCCGCGGATGGAGTTATCCGTGGTACGGATACGGATATACGCGGATGGATACCGTGCCAGTCCCTATGCCAGTGCATACAGCGCGTCTCGACGCGTCGCATTTCGTCCCACCGCCGCCATTGCTTTCAACGACGCAACCTCGCTACGTGTAACCTGACCTGCTTTTCTGTAACTACTACTCCTTATCAAATATACTCTGTGTCGCGCCGAGGCACCGTTGCTGCTGGATTGCCACCATTCCTCAACTGTGGCCCTATGCCCAACAAATGGATGCCGTCTCGCACTCTGGCCAGCACATTGAGATTGTGCACTCATGGAACAAGCTGCGCGACACGGGATTTCAGCTCGATGCGCACAATTAGAATCCGATTATCCTAACCCCACCGACGTCCCTGTTGCGCGCACGCCCCGCAACGCACCTGCACGCCGCGCTCTCCATCCAGTGCGCCTTCCGCACACACCTCGCCCTGCGCGCCATCGTGACGTTCCCCACGTCCCTGCACGTCACGCGTGCGGCGAGGGTGCCGAGGAAGGCCGCGCGCGTGACAGACTTTTGGGCAGGCGTTCGAGCGCGCCTGGGTACGCTTTACACACTTCCAGCGTGCAGGAACTTGTCGGCCATATCTACAGAGGCAGCTTTGGCAGCGGCAGCTCGTGCGATGGCTTTCCAATGCAGTTCTGGTCAAGCAGGGGTGGGCATATTTATCCCCGTCATCTTGCGCGCCGAGAAACTCCAGGTGAGCTCCATGACCGGTATCCTTGTCCATATCGACGATCGAGTATCTGCCGAGCCGAAAGTCAGAGCTGAAATTGACAAACGGGACATCGGCTTTTTTTTGACGCAGCCCGCTAACAGTCTGAACGCAAATGCGGATGGTTGGCCATATATCACGACTGTCATGGAGTTGGGCGTGCAGCCTTTTTATTGACACAAGCCGAACATGAAGCAAAGAGCATCATGTCTAGGGCAGCCCCGCATTTTCCACTACAGGGAACAGCACGACTGCCATGACTGTCGCGACAAGCTCGAGGCGCCCTGCAACGGTAGCGCATGTGCGATGCTCTATTTTCGCAATCGGCTGTTCGCCGTCGGTGTACAATGTAGTAGTTAGCAAAAATGTATACACGACACTACTGTCGTCTCGCCATATCTTGCAAGAACATTCGCGGCAAACATCGACTTCGTCTTGATTTATAAAAATGATAGTATAGCGGTAAGTTACAGAAAGGAGAGAAACAAGATATATTTGATAAGGAGTAGTAGTTACAGAAAAGCAGGTCAGGTTACACGTAGCGAGGTTGCGTCGTTGAAAGCAATGGCGGCGGTGGGACGAAATGCGACGCGTCGAGACGCGCTGTATGCACTGGCACGACGCGGCAGCCTAATTAGGACAGGGGTTTTCGGGGTCTCAGGGGCCAAACTTCATTCGTTTCATTCGAAACTGTCATTATATATGAAAAGCACAGTAATTATATTTCTCCGCCCCTTTATAAAAGGCCAATGAGATTGGACGAGGAACGGTATACTCAGTCCTTTCTATCTCGTTCTCAACTACTTTTCCCAGACCTTTAGACACTTATCTCAACATGGTGCTCCAGGTTCACGGATTTCTCCTGTCGACGTGCACGCAGGCTGTTATCACCACGCTCAAGGAGCTGAACCTCCCGTACGAGATTGTCCCGGTCCCCCTCTTCGCTGGCGCGCACAAAGACCCGCAGTACATTGCGACCAAGCAGCCCTTTGGCCAGATTCCTGTCCTTGTGCGTCTCCTTTCTCATTCCGCCGCTAGAACGAATCTGATTTGGAATATTGATACTACTTGGGTAGGTTGAGGAGGATGGCTTCCAGCTCTTCGAGAGCCGCGCGATCGCGCGCTACGTCATCCTGAAGTACGGACCGGACAGCGGACTCATCCCGAAGGGCCTCAGGGAGCAGGCTCTTTTCGAACAGGCGGCGTCGATCGAGGGCAACAATTTCTACCCTTTCGCGTATGGGATTTCGACGGAGAAGGTGTTTAAGCCGTGAGTGGTGATTCGCCCGAGACTCGAAGCAATATTTTTACTGAACTGGACGCATAGGATGAGGGGTGTCCAGGGCGACGACGCGCGCGCCGCAGAACTCACGAAGGCGCTCGAAGAGAAGCTCAAGGCGTACGAGGTCATCCTCGGAAAGCAGAAGTACCTCGCCGGTAACGTACGTCATTTCTATCATTCTTGCTTTTGACTTTTATATAACGTTCATTTAAAATTTACAGGAGTTCACGCTCGCGGACCTTCTGCACCTCCCGTACGGGACGTTGATCACCGAGACGATCGGCTTCGGCGGTTTGAAGGCGACGCCCAACGTCGCACGTTGGTGGGCGGACATCTCTTCGCGCGAGTCGTGGAAATCCACTTCGAAGGAGGTAGCGGCGTTTGCGGCCTCGCTGAAGAAATGATGGCTACATGTCGTGCTTCTAATACCCTGTGGTATTGTACATCTTAGAAGGTTGTATTAGAAGGTTGTAAGTCATTCTGTGTAGTACAGCGCTTTGTATGTTTCTGTGTTACCTACGTCCGATCTCGGGAAATATATAAACGAAACGTTTCTGGGATTGCGTTGTACATGGTCGCGAGCAGTGACCGATCGTTATTTATCGACAGAATTAACAAGTATATAGGCTGTTATCGGCTATCAAGCGCCACCATCTATTTCCGAATTGGGGGTTGCTGGACCAACATCAGATTGGCGATGGCTCTTAACTTCGACGTCCGGCGCCGCAGCCAACCAGTAACTTACTGGTGCCAGAACGCCAGATACCAAATACACCGGCTGCACTTGCACAACGTTTTACGGAACCAAATCTACGCCTTTCATATTGGGAATCCAGATTCGTATTCTCGGAGAATGCGAAATTGGGGGTCATTCTTTTTCGTGCTCGCTGGCCTTTCTTCGTTCCGCTCTCAGCAACCTCCGGCGCCAACTGGCTTCTGCAGATCGTCTCCGTCTTCTGGTTTCCAATGTACCTTGAGGACTCCATTTTCCTTCGCGACTTCATTGCAACGCTTGATGTTTTACTATCTATGTCCATGACAGCGTTTCTGCTGCTCATTGATACGCCTTCTGCATTCTTCTACCGCAATGGCGTCTCTGTCATGCACGGTGAAGTGCCTCGTGACCCGCCTGTTGGGCGTAGAGCAACAAAGTCTATGCGACGGCTAAGAAGCCTGATTTGCATGATTGAGGATCTCATTCGTCTACTTTTCCTATCTAAATGGGTAGGTCGGAACTTTCAACCAATCTTCCCTTTCAACCACTCTGTTCGAGAGGTCGCAAGCCTAACGGGCTTCCCACCAACACTTTGACTTTAGTCGTGGTAGCGAGGAACGCCGAGTGGCGCTTATTGCACGCACTCTCTTTCGTTCACCGCCCTGTTGCACCGTGGCGCTGTCTTTCAAGTCGGTACATAGTTCTGGCCAGCCAAGTTTGTCCCTGAATTTTGTTTGGCAATCCAAAGCTTACTGGAGATTCACGTCTTTTCGACGTGCCTGTCGGGGTCATTTGCCCGAGCGCTTCGTCATGGTATTTCCTGACTGCTACCGGCCTGTCGACCCTCTGGATGTCGTCGTGCGCTATCCCCGATTTGGGTGCGGTGGTGTGCAGTGGTGCGCTTCTTCAGCGTTTCCTCTTCAGCATATTCGGTGTTTGGAAATATAATATTCAATTCCTTATTTTGAAGACACGATTCCAGCTCCGCTCCTCTTTCCAATATATAAACCACCTTCCTGCCCCCCTCCTCCTTCAGTATCCCTCTCACCACAGTCGCTCATTCACACAGAAACCCACCCGCCAAAACTCTTCCGTTTTTAAACTCCCAATTTCCAGATTATCACGCACAACATGCTCGCAATTAAGCTTGCCACTTTCCTTGCGGTCGCCACCTCCACCCTCGCGTCCCCGGGCGCCCTCTTCGTCCGCGAGACCTGCTCGACGGGCACGGTCCAATGCTGCAACAGCATCGCGGTGAGTATTCTCGCCTCTCAAAGTCGGGTGGCACAGTGCTCATCGACGTTCATCTCTTATTTCCTTGTTCAACCCGGGTGGCATGTTTCGCCGTTCTCAGCCTGCGGGATCTACAAGCTCAGCCGACCTCGTGGGCCTCATCCCGATCGACCTGCAGGGCCTGAACGTCCCCCTCGGCATCAACTGGTGTGTATTCCCTCATAGCGTTGCTTCCAGCTCGAATAAATATCTCGTCAGCGATCCGATCACAGCCATCGGAGTTGGCAGCGGTGGCAGCTGCTCCGCTCAGACTGCTTGCTGCCAAGGCAACAAGGGTTAGTGGCCCAGCAGACATCGAAGCCCGAGCTTGCAAACCTTTGTCTAACTCAATTTAACAGATGTCGGTCTCGTTCCGGTCGGCGTTGACTGCACGCCCATCAACGCCAGCCTCTAGCCGCTCTGGAAGGACGCGTCTTTCTCTGTGTTTCCTCTATTACATTCCGATATTCGAGTTCTTTCTTCGTTTCGTTCGTTCGGACCTGAACTCATTTCGTCTTCGACCCTTTCACTCCTTTTTTTTCGCACGTCGGTTTTGGGTCCTTGATGTTTTTCTTCCTTCTTCTGTGCTTTTGTAGCTACATGCGCTATTTTAGTGGCTTTGTCTACTATACCCTTTCCAATGAAATAAGTATGTGTTTGTGTACGCCCTCTCAGCTCAGTCGCGACTTGCAGCCGCGTGAAGATCAGACGCGTCGAATCCAAGACGCGTCGCGCGTCTTTAATGACTAATACTCCGGACCGTGTCGCCTCGGCTATTCCAAATCTCCCATGCAGATTCTGGCGCAATCTCCAAGCCTTGATACTTATACTCCTCCCGACTGTGGAGATGGGATTCAAGTATGCGTATGTTCATGGCCTGTTCGCAAGGCTCTTTCTCACCATCCAAACCGGCTGGCTCCCCACCGTGAGAGCTGTCTTACACCGCCCGACTCTGCTGCTCAGACCGCGAGAGCTGTCGCGCACGTTCATGGCGCATGTGTGGGTGCTGTACGGCGACGAGATAGACGACAACATGAGGCAGGCCAAGGACGACTTGATACGGAAGTGGGCACGGGGCGTCGTACTCGACCTCGGCGCCGGTGCGTGCACACATATCCGTTCTGACTGCTTTGCTGTGCCCCCGTACGTACTGTAGCTTACGCGCGTGAACAGGGCATGGCCACCTCGCGCGCTACCTCGATCGCCCGTGCGTCTCCGCGTACGTCGCGCTCGAGCCGAACGCGCTCATGCACGCGCGCCTCCGCGCTGAAGCGCGCGCGGCGGGCTTCGTGGAGGAGGACGGCTCGTTCGTCCTTCTCGCGTGCGGCGCGGAGGACACGGACACGGTGTGCGCCGCACTGGCGGCGTGGGCTAGACAATTCCGTGTTGGCGCGCAGACAGGTGCGGAGGCGGGGGCGGAGGAGGGGGAGGGGGACGGGCAGGTGGTCGATACGCTCGTGAGCGTGCTGACGCTGTGCTCGGTGCCGCGCCCCCGCGCGACGCTCGGCGCGCTCGTGCGGCGCACGCTGCGCGCGCCCGGCGGGCAGCTGCTGTTCCACGAGCACGTGCGCAGCCCGTGCGCGGGCGCGGCGAAGTGGCAGGATGCGCTCGCGCCGCTGTGGGCGCTGTTTTTTGATGGGTGCTGGATTGGGGTGGATGGGGTGGGCGCAATAAGGGATGCGGGGAAACGGGCGGGGGCGGGGGAGGGAGAGGGTGGGTGGGAGACGATGGAGGTGTGGGGTGTGGAGGGCGATGACCCGGAGAGCTTGTTTTGGCACCAGGCGGGGAGGTGCGTGAAGGGCGCGTAGGCTTGATTGATTGTTTTTTTTCCCTGGGAGTTTGTGCGTTGTATTTTGTTTTCTGGTTCATTTTCTACTAGGAGGCAATGTATAGATAGATATGATTGAGATAAGGGATACATTGTACGACGTACAGCACCGTGCGGAAGTTTTCGGTCGCGTGCGAGGAAAGCAGTGGGACAGCAGAGATTGAAGGAGAGAGATATGTACAGGTTCGAGAGCTGGAGGGGCGCGGCGCGCTAGACGAGCTCGACCTCGCCGCGCAGGAGGTGCTGCTCGACGACGCGGTACGGCATCAGGAAGACCGCGTCGCGCGGGACCGTTTCTGTCGTTCCGCTAGCGCAATGTAAGCTCATCTGCGCCGAATAAAGGGGGTGAGGGGGGAAAGAAGGGGGGCACGCACTCGGCGAGCGCGAGGCGCTCGATGTCCGCGAAGGCGCGAAAGAAGACGGGGCGGTCCCTGTCCGGCTCGGTAACTGCAGGCGCGGGGTGACGCATTGGACGTGAACGTGGGCATGAGCATCATGCGGACGGAGAGATGAGGGAGAGAGACGGAACGGACGCACTCATGCGCGGCATGGTGGGCACCTCGTCGTCGAGAGCCTGCTGCGTCGCGGGCAGCGGGTCGAGCACCGTCCGCCGGAACTGCGCGACGACGAGCGCCGCGTAGCGCTGCGCGTGCCGCAGCTCGGCCTCGGTGAGCCGCGCCTGCACGGCCGGCTGCGAGGTGATGTGCGCGGCGTGCTGCTCGATCTGGCGGGGCGAGATTGTTAGGGAAAACAGGCGGGGAAGGGGAAGGGGAGGGGAAGGGGGAGGACGCACCTTGAAGAGTCGCGTGCGCACGTAGCTCCGCACGACGAACTTGACGCGCTCGACCTCGGTCTGCACGAGCATCGTCATGTAGTGGTCCTCCTCGCTCAGGTGCGCGGCCGCCGTGCGCAGCTTGTGCACGTCGTCCGTCTGCGAATGGAATGCAAGCAAAAACGGTTTTGGCGTCAGCGTGCGGCACCTCAGCTAAGGTATGACAGGGGGAGGCGCGAAAACGCACCTGCCGCCGCAGGGCGTCGAGCACGCGCCCGAGCAGCGCGTCGCGCGCGGGGAGCACGTCCGGCGCGTGCCGCTCGTCCTGCCACGCGCGCAGGAGGCGCTGCACGTCGCTCTCGCGCGCCTCGCGCGCCGCCTGCGCGGCCAGCGGGTCCGCGGCGCGGTCGACGTCCATCGCGTCGTCGTCTAGCCCGGGTCCGAGAGTATTGCCCACGTTCCCGCGGCCGCGGCCGCGCGCGGGCAAGCCGAGCCCGCCGAACGCGTCGTCGGCGTTGTCGTCATCCGGCGCAGCGCGTGCACGCGCCATGAATCCCGTCTCGCGCGTTGCCTTACCCCGCGCGGAGCGGGCGCCGGGCCGCCGCGGGTAGGGCGCGGCGGCGGCGCGCGGGGAGGAAGTGTTGACGGCGGTGCGCGAGTCCGAGCCCGAGGCGGAGGGGAGGACGAAGGGGTCGTCGGACTCGTCGTAGAACTTGCTGCGGAGCTCGTCGAGGCTCGACATTTTGGGAGATTTTTAAGGCGGGGTTAGACGTTCAACCGTGGCTGGAGCAGGGAGTCGGACGCGTAAGCGCCGGCCCTGAAGCTGAGTGTGGCGCGGAGTCGCGGACCCTTAATTCGTTGATTTCTGGCCACATGTGGATATGTGCATTCATGAAGTACATGCGTGTGTTGCACTTTAATGGGGCTAATTCAACATGTTGGAATTTCTGCGAACCCTCAAAAACTGTTTCGGGGTAACGGACAAATCGGGTAGATTAGTAAGCGACTAGCATATAGGCTGACTCGTTGTAACTTGCTATCTATCGCGTTTGCCCACGGCCCACCACCGCCAACGGGTCAAACGGACTCCACTGTGCTCGACTGCTGGCGACCTCGCCCCTCTCATTTCAACACAACATGGCAGAGAAGGTCATTTCGCAGTGTACCATGTAACAGTGCGCACATAACGCATGTACAGTGGCTCACATAAGTATTGCACAGCCACCCGATTTTTTTCTTTCCACCTATTGCTCGCACACCACATCATGTTTTGCACAACTTCCTCTTGTAAGCTGAAGCATACCATATCAGGATTTTCCATGTATAATTTGAAGTAAATTGGTCAAGTGGTTATTGAAAGAAAAATCATACTTGTCAAAAGTGGCTGTGCAATACTTATGTAAGTGGCCCAAAACTCGACCTTGTTGACTGTCTCAAAAAACAACAAACAGTCGCTTTTCTCTGAAAATTGGAATATATTATGTACACCCTCAGACTTATACATTTCACCAGCTAGTTCAAAACAATATGATGTGTGGTCTTTCCAGAAAGTCTTACTTGGTCAGGGGTATGGCATGAGGAATCCTGTCTAAACTGTGACTCTAAATCTGATTAGAGTGACACCAAAATTGACAAGCAATCTCCCATATACAGCAGAAGAATGTATACATATGTTTTGTTGTGTATCTCAGCTTTGTTCTCAAATTATTATGACTTTTTTCTCAGAAGATCCTGATTTTGGCACAAGATTTCGATTTTGCCAGCTTTTCTTGCTAGAAACGAGACAAATAATTTCACTTCAGCTTGCTTCTGGGGTAGCCCTGAAACTATATCAATAATAGACCATAGGTAGAAGCTCAGCAGCTTTGTCAATCATGCTCAGGAAGGCAGTGCATTTCACTTGTTCGCCTTCAATACTTACTACTGAAAGCTAGTCTTGAAGACTAGTCATTGATGACATCTAAGGAGCTAAAATCAAATCAGAATTAACAAATGGACCTTGTAGAGTAACACAATGCACATTTTCAATGAAAAAGTCATTCTCAATTGAAAAGACATTTTCAGTGATTCAGTAGTAAGTATTGAAGGCGAACAAGTGAAATGCACTGCCTTCCTGAGCATGATTGACAAAGCTGCTGAGCTTCTACCTATGGTCTATTATTGATATAGTTTCAGGGCTACCCCAGAAGCAAGCTGAAGTGAAATTATTTGTCTCGTTTCTAGCAAGAAAAGCTGGCAAAATCGAAATCTTGTGCCAAAATCAGGATCTTCTGAGAAAAAAGTCATAATAATTTGAGAACAAAGCTGAGATACACAACAAAACATATGTATACATTCTTCTGCTGTATATGGGAGATTGCTTGTCAATTTTGGTGTCACTCTAATCAGATTTAGAGTCACAGTTTAGACAGGATTCCTCATGCCATACCCCTGACCAAGTAAGACTTTCTGGAAAGACCACACATCATATTGTTTTGAACTAGCTGGTGAAATGTATAAGTCTGAGGGTGTACATAATATATTCCAATTTTCAGAGAAAAGCGACTGTTTGTTGTTTTTTGAGACAGTCAACAAGGTCGAGTTTTGGGCCACTTACATAAGTATTGCACAGCCACTTTTGACAAGTATGATTTTTCTTTCAATAACCACTTGACCAATTTACTTCAAATTATACATGGAAAATCCTGATATGGTATGCTTCAGCTTACAAGAGGAAGTTGTGCAAAACATGATGTGGTGTGCGAGCAATAGGTGGAAAGAAAAAAATCGGGTGGCTGTGCAATACTTATGTGAGCCACTGTAAGAGCATTCGAATTGAAGCTGAGCTCACTCTGTTATTAGCAAAACGCTAATACCCGGGGATCGTCCCGTGCCATGCCCTACAACGCGCAGACCGTTTGGTATGCCAGACCTCTTTTATTTCTTGATTCGACAATCACTGGCCAGTACAGTCGAACTTCTGCTAATGCATAGAGTTCGGTGGAAGAGTTTTGTATGCATTACGAGAGGTCATGCACTACGAGAAATACGCAAATTAGTACGTAATTTATTCACAGGCTACAGGTGGCGTATAAATAGGGAAAGGAGTGAGCGCAAAACACAAATGAAAGTCGAGTTTGTTAGAATTATGGGTGTGGGAATGATTGTGGACATCTGTTGTTGATGCCACACTTTCCAGCAGTATTATTCCTGTGTGGATTTCTGATAGAGTTCTAGGTGGTGAAAAAATAGCGGAGATCCGGTTGCTTCCATGCCATCTGCTTGGCCTGTAGTTGCAACCTAAGCTTGCAAAAATGGCTATGAGCCTGCTGAAACACTGGCTTTGAATAAGGAAGCTCCTGCTGAGGTGTCCTGAGGTTATGTTGAAAATGCCCTGTCATGAAGACATGTGAGGTTGCAAAATGTGTTTGTCAAGCATCAAGTTCTGTGCAAGCAAGACACCTCACATAATGCATATCCCCATTTAAATTACTGCATACAGTTATGCATCATGCATTATGAATTTTATGCATTATCTTATAGGTATTTTCTAACTACCGGCTTGGTGGAAGCCAAAGTCTATGCATTTTGGGAGTTTATGCAGCACGAGGAGTATGCATTAGCAGAAGTTCGACTGTATGCTATTTGGCTCAGCTGCCAAAACAACTCTTTCAATGGGTTGATCAACATCGGGTGCACACCCATCAACCTTGCTATATCCTTTTTTGGTTTCATGGTTTTTCTTCACGGACATACACAAACCTTTTTTTCTCATTTGATTAGTTTAGATTCTTTTTACTCACAGCTGTAAGCCCGCTGGCGCGTTCTTCCCATTTCCGACACATTGTGTGTCCGACCGGCCGACGTTTTTGAGCCGACGTTTTTGAGCCGACCGGCCGACGTTTTCGCATTTCCGACTTTCCCAACTTGTTGGAAAGTCGGCTTATGTACTTCAAGAGTAATAAGGGTCGGATCCCTGTCGGACTGGTATTGTATAGTTTTTCTTATATAATCCGACCCATTTTCACTGTGCGCCATCGCCTTTGTTTCCTCAGTATCTCTGACAGCAACAAAGGTGAGTATACGCGTCTCCTGTATGTATTTAGAGTATCTCTGACAGCAACAAAGATTACTATGTCCTGTTTGTCTTGTAGGCTCAAGTGTTGGCACTCTCTGGGTGCCTTCCAACGGCTGCATGATTTTTTTCTTTCTTGTTCTTGTTCTTTTCTATCGCGCTGTTGTCTCTATTTCTTCAAACTTTTGAACTTCGTGTCTCTCCTTTATTGACATTGTAGATACTTTTTTTTTTCTTTTTGGTGGAACAATGGCACACAACTCTTCGTTACTTCTCGATTCATAAATAAATAAATAAATTCAATGGGTGTGTCGATCACCGCCAATTATTTGGACCGACATGAACAGTGTTGTCACTGTTGTGCCGGGCTCTGCTCCCAAAGCGATATCCTCAGAATAGTGTTGTTGGCAGAACTCTAAAGGTTTTGCTGTTGCCGCCTGGCAAAAGGGCGATTGCCGTTTGGCAATACCTAGCCCGAATTTTGGGTTGGCACAAAACCTGGCAGAAGTCTGATATTTTTTCCAGAGAATGGTGTCAACGACTGACTAGAACCAACTGTTCACGCCACGTCACACAACAATCAGAGAGGTAAGGGAGATGTATTGCAACGCACACTAGCCAGGAGTATTGACTAGGTCGAAACTGGGGTCTAAGTACAGATATCTAGTCTACTTATATACCCAAACTTAGTGCGCACAGACCAAGTAGTACACTACCTAATATGGCTACTCTAGTGGAGCGGGCGGGGTTAATGATGTCATAGGTGATGTCATCGTCAGTGATGTCACTATGATGTCATGGTCTAGCCCTATGACATAAGCTTATCTAATGTCCGCTATTGTCCGTATTATCTAAAGTGGCCGTGATTTGTAAGGAAATAAGAAAATGAAAATGATCGTTCATGACATTACCCCCTCTTTAGGGCGAACGTCCTCGTTCGACATGGATTTTTCTAAGGGATAGACGTGAGGCGATGTGGTTTTTGCCGGAGGTGACGTGGGATATAGACGGGGATGTTGTCGTCGATGATTGTGGTAAAGCGTATGGAAGCGAAGTCAAGTGCACTAATACCTCTTGGCGCACCGGGGTTTTCCTTGTAGAATTCTTCGATCAGTTCTTGGGAGTTTTCCAGGTCTTCAGTGGCTTGCCACGTACGCTCAGACACCGGGTAACCTTTCCAATGAACTAGGAATTTGAGTTTCCCTCGGACTTTCTTCGCATCTACAATCTTTTCAACCTCGTACTCTTCTCCTTCGTCACTGAGAACAGGGGGGGGTGGCGGCGGCTGTTGCTGTGATGGGTATCTCGGGTCTTTGTAGGGTGACAATAATACTTCGTTGAAGACTGGATGTATTTTCTTCCATGTCCTTGGAAGCTTAAGTTTGTATGCCGATTTCCCAATCTTCTTTTCTACCTCGAAAGGGCCGTAGCGTTTGTCGTCGAACTTTTTCATAGGGCGATCTGTTTTGATATTCGATGCTTCCAGTAGGACTTTGCTTCCTGGGGCGTATTCAATAGATTCACCCTTAGTTCGATCGTAAAACCGCTTCATGGTTTCTGCCGCTTTCTGTAGTGCCGATGCCGTCTCCTCCCTAATCCGCTTCATCCGATCAACAAATTGTCCAGCCGACTCGTTCAGGGGCTCGCGTCTGGGGTTAGTCCCTTTGAAAGGGTGCCTCCCATGATTGACAAAGAATGGCGATGAGCCTGTAGAACTTTGTTCTTTGTCATTGTACGCGAATTCTGCCATAGCGAGCCATTCCGCCCAGTCTGTCTGATGGTAGTTGATAAAGATCCGGAGATATTGTTCGATCTCCTGATTTATACGTTCTGTTTGTCCATCAGTCTGGGGGTGATAAGCCGTCGACGGATTCCCTTCAATCCCAAGTAGCCGGTATAACTCTTTCATAAAGCGCGCTTCGAACTGAGTGCCGCGGTCATGAATGAATTTCCGAGGGATGCCATGTAGCCGAA
The DNA here is from genome assembly GCA_021029095.1 of Phellopilus nigrolimitatus. Classification (NCBI taxonomy): domain Eukaryota; kingdom Fungi; phylum Basidiomycota; class Agaricomycetes; order Hymenochaetales; family Hymenochaetaceae; genus Phellopilus; species Phellopilus nigrolimitatus. The sequence continues at coordinate 82,586 of JAJOHG010000048.1, read as the reverse complement.
AGACATTATCGCGATAGAGTTTGGCCATGCCTTCTGCTGTTAACGTGATAGAAGTCGGGACAGCGTGTATCTGTTTGCTGAACCGATCTACAAATACACAGATGGCATTGTGACCGTTCGACTCAGGAACCTCGCCAATCAGATCCACTGTGACAATTTCCCATGGTTCTTTTGGGATTTCATTAGGTTGGAGTGGAGCATGGGGACGCGTTCGTCGTGGCTTTGTTCTCTGGCATGTGTCGCATCCTTCTACATAGCTCCTAACATCGCGCTGAACACCAGGCCACCAGTAATTGCGGGTAATCAATTCATGTGTTTTGTACCGCCCTGGGTGTCCTGCTATCGCACTGTCATGATGCGCCCTGATAATGTCCTCACGCAGTTTAGAATCTTTAGGGACGTAGATTCTTTCCTGCCACGTGATTAGACCATCGCCGTACTCTTCCCAAAGTTTAGCTCCCGCCGCTAGTGCTTTTACTACCGCCTTGTCTTTATTATTGCGCACCCGTTTTATTCTCTGAATGAAGTCCTCGTCTAGTGACTCGAACGAGATTTCTTTCAGAAATAATTCGGGTTTTAATAAAGTGACGTCGCTGTTATCATCCTCCCCCGTCTTATGTCCTGCTCGTCTCGAGAGGAGGTCAGCTTTTGTCATCAAGGCGCCAGGCTTGTGGTGCAGCACGAAGTCATATTCCGCTAATTCTGTTACCCATCGCGCTTGTCGCCGGTTAAGCTTCTGGGGCTTTCTGAAATACTGGAGGTTTTGGTGATCTGACCAGATTTCAAATGGTTTTCTAGCCCCGAGAAGGTATTGTCGCCAATCATCAAGTGAAGACATAATCGCGAGCATCTCTTTGTCATAGATCTCGTAGTTTCGTTCGGCTTCACTGAGTGATTGTGACCGGTAAGCGATCGGTCGCCATTTTCCGTCAATGTACTGTGACAGTATGGCACCATTAGCAAAATCTGAAGAGTCTGCTTCCACACGGAATTGTCCATCATCAACAGGGAGCGCGAGCACTGGTTCTTGGCAGATACTTTCTTTGAGACGTTCAAAGGCAAGATCCTGTGCTGCTTCCCATTTCCATTCTGTGTTGCCCGTCAATGATGTGAGTGGTTTCGCGTGGGCGCTGAACCCTAGGATGAAGCGCCGGTAGAAATTGCAGAAGCCTAGGAACGACTGAAGTTCTTTTTTCTTTGTGGGCTTCGGCCAATCTCGTACAGCAGCTACTTTTGCTGGGTCCATCCTCAGCTTCCCCTCACCGACAATGAGCCCTAGATAGTCGATTGTGGTCTTTTCAAAACTACACTTCTCGGGTTTGAGGTACAGTTTGTTCGCTCGGAGTATCTCTAGGACGCGACGGACCAGTTTCCGATGATGATCAAGGTCATCTGTGAAGATCAAGATATCATCAAGATACACTATGACATGTCCGTCGTCGATCAGATCCTTCAGGATTTCGTTCATAAACCCTTGAAAGGTGGCCGGTGAATTTGTTAATCCGAAGAACATTACTGTCGGCTCAAAGAGACCACGATTCGTCCTAAACGCTGCCTTCCACTCATCGCCTTCCTTAATCCGGATGTTATTAAACCCCCAACGGACATCAAGCTTTGTGAAGTGTCGTGCCTGTTTCAGTTTATCGACTAGCTCCTGTATCAAGGGTAACGGGTATCGATTCTTCACCGTCATCTCATTGAGTTTGCGATAATCTTGTACAGGGCGAAGCTTTCCGTCTTTCTTTTTAATGAAGAAGAATGGGGACGCCATCGGTGACTTTGATGGACGTATCCGGCCTGTACGGAGGTTCTCCTCAAGGAATTCATCTAAGGCCTTCTGTTCACCCTGATTTAGGGGGTAAACCTTGCAATCGACTGGAGCGAAGCCCGGGGTGAGTTCTATAGCGTGATCCCACGGGCGTCGTTCTGGTAGCTGGTCAAAATCAGATTGATCGAAGACATCTTTGAACTCGGTCACATAATCTGGGGTTGAGTCCACAAGTGTCTCGGTCGAATCTGACCATCGCCTCATTTTTTGAGCATGTGAGGAGACGTATTGGTCCCAGTCGAATGCGAAGAGCCTTTCTCCTTCCTCCATAACTAGTTCAGGTTCCTGGTCATCATCAGGGTCGGCATCAATGTCCAAGAGGTCGGCTATATATCCACATGCATCTGGGCATCTATCAAATGTGATCGTTGATTTCTGCCAATCGATGCTCGGGTTGTGGAGTTTTAGCCACTCGTGCCCTATGAACAATTCTGTCTTCCCCAAATCTGTGACTGCGAAGGTGATGCGTTCCGCATGATCTCGGATTATCATTCGCATCTCCACCGTCTCTGTGATCGATCCTCCCTTGTTCAGGGTACCATCGGCGTTATAGACTGGGATTGGAATTGGTGTGTTTTGGGTCCGAATTCCATTCTTTTGTACGAAGGATCGATCGATACATGAGCCGGTGCAGCCACTGTCAAGTAGGGCTTCGACATTAAACCATGAACCAGTGTCCGTTGCCTGCAGGGAAACCGCGACATTCAACTGCTGTCCGCGGGATCCCCTGATAAACCTTTTAGGGCCCCTCAGCCCTCTAACCGCTTTCACCGCCTCCTCGTCTTCTAGCGCAATGATCTGACGTACAGTCTCTTCATTCGCTTCCTCTTGCCTCTTCTCATGCATCCACACTCGCAACGTTGTTAGGGCATTTTCGAGTTTGTCATCCTTTAGGCGCCTTACCACCCATGGTGCAGTAAAGGGGATGGCTCGTGCCTTTGGAGACTCGTTTTTTACGGTTTTGGGTTCGGTTTCATAAATACTATTATTTGAAGAAGAAAGGAAAACATCCGCTGTATCAACAGACGGCGAGCTATCTACAGTTTCTGTTTTTGCGTTCTCGTTGTTTTTTATTTTTTGTGTGCTTTTTTCGTTTTTTGGAGGAGTAGGAAAACTATTTTTACAACTATCTACAGTGACCGTGTCCGAAACCGAAACCGAACCTCCCCCAGGAAGTGCCGTAATCACTTCTGGGGTCCCGCAAAATCCGACTCTTTAAGGAGATTAAACTCCGCTGCCCACGCCTTCTTCTGCTCTGGCGTCATCGCGTACACAAATTGCTTTATGTCCGCGGAACTCTTCAATTCACGCACCTCTACCCCAGTGGACACGCTCGTTCCCGTGCCTCCACTGGGTGGCGTGTCAGAAGTTGTAGCGCGCACCTCCGTCTTTTGGCGATTTGGACAAAACTTGCCGATATGACCTGGCAATCCGCATTTGTAGCAAACCCCCTTTTGCCTTGCTTCATCAAGATTCATCGGCTGCCCTGTGCCCGTGAAGACGGTCCCTGTACTATCGCGTTTGTAGGTGGTACGGAAGTTTCGACCTGATGTCAACGACTGACTAGAACCAACTGTTCACGCCACGTCACACAACAATCAGAGAGGTAAGGGAGATGTATTGCAACGCACACTAGCCAGGAGTATTGACTAGGTCGAAACTGGGGTCTAAGTACAGATATCTAGTCTACTTATATACCCAAACTTAGTGCGCACAGACCAAGTAGTACACTACCTAATATGGCTACTCTAGTGGAGCGGGCGGGGTTAATGATGTCATAGGTGATGTCATCGTCAGTGATGTCACTATGATGTCATGGTCTAGCCCTATGACATAAGCTTATCTAATGTCCGCTATTGTCCGTATTATCTAAAGTGGCCGTGATTTGTAAGGAAATAAGAAAATGAAAATGATCGTTCATGACAAATGGCAGGGAAAATTTGAGCAATTAGTAATTATGTAACCTACAGTTTCTTGTTCTCCCTCTCGCCAACAGGGGGTGTATCTCCGTACATACATTTCTGCTAATTTACGACAAACTGCTAGTCATGTGTCTACTACTGACAACCAAATTGGGGGGAGGCGCACTTCAGTCAAAATACTGGATGACGAGAGATGCAAAGTCACTTGTCAGGAAATAAAGAGCGCCGCTGTAGAATTTCATGTTGCAAATAATGCTTAGCATAGGTAGTTCCTTCAACACCATGCCGTCCTCGTAGGAGGTAGTAGCAAGTTTCAATGAAAATCCATTGGAAGAGTAGCAATGGATCAATATTTGGCCGGCCTGTGAGGGTGGCATGGAAGTGCAATACCAGTTAATTTGTGGGTCCAAGCCTGTCAGCCAATGCTTGTGGTGTGTGAGTTGTGGAATGCCGCCATCCAAAAGCAGAGCCTCATCCAAGTGAAAAGAGTCCACCTGGAGAAATATTCGAGAGGTGTTCAAATCCTTTCCGGTCTGAGACACTGTGATGTTGATCCCTCTTGCTTTTCTCTCAGCTTCAGGCTTCCAGTGGAAGTTGCAAATAGAGACCACTGTGTTTTTAACTAACCAGTCTGGGTTAGGTGTAATGGGGCATCTGGCATGTGGCAGGTCATTGAGGGTGAGACTCTTTACTGAGTTCCTAGTGGCATTCAAGTCGCGCAGCTTCTTGTATAAAGACGAAAGCCGGATGGCCACAACTGATTCTCTCCTAGAGCCATACTGCGTGCAAATGAGATGGTTGTCTGTCAAGTCTATGCTTTCAAATTCACTCTGCACAGAAATGTATTGGTCAATTTTATCTTAACTTTCATCAAATGGAAATACACACCCCACGTATCAAAACCGAGCGATTTTCCTCCCAGAAGGTCAGGAGAAGTCGGTCATCCATGCAGACTGCCAATACACCACCACTCAACTTTGCAAGTACCGTAAGAATATCTACATTCCAGATGTTTTCCCTCTTGTATGTGTAACGCGGTCTGGGAATCTTTGTTTGGGGTGAGGACTGGATTATCTCAATAATTCTGAATCCAGTAAAGCATCAGTGACATGGCAGTTCATCTGTTCATGTGGATGTTGTATCTCTTACCTTGTGCCAATGCCACGAGGAGAGCTCACTCCACTCACTACGAGCACGTGCACATCACCATTTGCCTGCATGTCATAGTCAAAGCCTTCAACCTTAAGCTTATATGGTTGACGCTCCAAGATCTCTTCCCTGCTCATAGGCTCCTTTGGCTGGTATGTCCAGATACACTTTCTTTTCCGCACATTGAAGCACTGAATGTACCCTTCAGCCGTCCAGACCAGGAAGAGCTCACCACCAGGGAGCAGTGCCTGATTGGAGCTGATGTCATGCAGGTATGGACACTTAATGTTCACTCGGATCTCCCGTGTAGGTCGCAGGGTGCCGGGACGCATGCAGTTGCGATGGCGCCGGTGTGCGCGTATGACAAGGGTGCGCAGCTGGGGCAAGGTGAGTGTGCTGATGGAGATGTGGGGAGGCAGGTTGGGTGCATTATCTTGCTCCAGGGCATGCAGGCGATACAGCCAGAAGACTCGGACTGAAATGATGTTGTGGATAAACCTGCATGTCTGAGAGAAAAGCAAAACCATCAACTTGTTGTTCAGTCGGGTAAACATGCTGGAAGCACATACAAGTACAAGACTCTGGACTTCACTTATATCTGAATACAGTGCAATCTCAAACCAGACGACATCTGAGACCTTAGAGATGTAGGAAAGTGTTGCTGAATGGCTGGACGGCTGGTGCCCACGCCGCCGGAAGCCAGAAGAGATTCTGCGGAGAAGCTTGCATGGCTGAAACAAACAGATGATTAGATCGGATTGTCATTCAACTGGGTAAAGATAGGAAGAAAACACCAACTCTGGTCACAGAGGGATTGGAAGGCATTGCTGAACGGTTGAATGGCCACTCCCCACAGCAGGAAGCATGCCTTTATATGCCCCGGGCAGTTTGCGCCAGGCTTGTAACCAGCAACCACGGTGGTTACCATTGCGTAGAGGATGGCAACATGCCTCTGTTTGCACGGAGAGGGACGCAAAGCTGTTGGTTCTCAGGGAGCAATGAAGTGAACTCGTGACCAGGGTCGCGGCCGGCTTCATTCCGAGTGTCCTCCACAATTGGGTGAGCCACAGGAGCTGCGCACTTCGTGTGAAGAGACTGAACAATAGGCAGCCTCTCCCTTAGTGGTGTTTCATCCAGCCTTCTTTTTCCTACCCCTAGGGCGGTACCTTCTGGACTATCCTTGTACATGTACGCTTCCGATCTTGACCTCACGATTTCCAAAAGTTAAGACTTGCCAGTTGCATCTAGAATTTTGTATAAAATCGTGTTACAGATCTGAAAAGACGCGGACACACCGGATAGTAATGTACACGTGCCGTTTGACCTCCCCGACGTCGTAGAGCCCCGCGACGGACGAACGATTTTTAAGCTTTGTAGAAGCAAGAACAGTACGCAGGCACTGAGCTGAAAGCCATCGGACTCACGCGCAAACAGCTTAGCTGAACGGACAGTCCGGTGTGAAGAGAGGAGGAGCTGCCCACCTTCACCACACGCGCATCCGCGCAGTCAGGCCCGCCGAAGTGGAGGATACGCTCGTCCTCGTGAGGAAGCTGATCGAAATGTGCGCTACCACCTATTCAGAGGCCGCCATTAGATGTAATAAAAAGCGCATCAGATGCAGGACGAGTCGTTGGAGTCCAAGGTATTGTGGTACGCGGTCATGGCAGGAGTAGCACTTTCAGTAGGACGTATACTTTGACAACAAAGAAAGAGCACCACAGTCAGGAAGGCAGAAAGCATTGTACTGCGGTCGACCATCGATCGTCGGATGTACACCACGAACAGACCAGCCTTTCATGTGCCGGTTTGGACCAAGCAATGCAAGGAGCCGCGCATACGCCGGGACTTTGCCATCCGTCCCTAGGTCTCTGCGCCGCGTGACACGCAGTCAAAAAAGAAGAAGAAAGCTCCGACTGGAAGAGAACAGCGCCGCTCTAGATCGCGCGCAGCGCTCTATCATCTAACCGCGCGCTCTTATAGGCGCGCCGCACACGCGGGCCCCCAGAGTCCAATGTCGACGGCCGCGGTCGAGCCAGCGGCACCTGCGTGCATTCCTCGCGTCTCCCTTGCGGTTGCAGCCGCACTCCTGGCGCTACTGCGCGGGGCGCAGACGCCCGCCCGTGCCCGCAGAGGCGTACGCAGATACGTATCGGCGAGCCCGCGTCTGGCCCGACCCGCTCGATTTCCTGGTCGCGTCCGCGCTCTCTCGTTGATCGCTTACCGGCTTGGGGGCTCCGCACCTGCATCTGCATCTGCATCCGCATCCGTATCTGCGTCTGCGTCGGCACACGCCCGGTATGATACCCAACGAAAAGCGTCTCCCCGAGCGTGTGCGCGCGCACACGGACAATTGCGTTGATGCGAGCCGCGGCGTTCGCGGGCGCAGACTGGCTGGGACTGCGGGTGCCGCCAGAGCGCGGGCGGGGGACGCGAACGATTGCGTCTGCTCCGCACCGACACTGGCCCGCGCGCGCGCGCGGCGCCGCGCAGAGTCCCGCCGGCGGCCCGCCCGGCGCTCGCTCGATGGGCTTCGGCCTTCTTCTTGCGGCACCTGTATGTACATACATACATACATACATACATACGTCGTTTTTTTCCCCTTCGATGTCAGACACATTTGAGAGAAGAAAATAATGGGGGGAGGAAGCTGTACCGGTCGCACTCTTGGCCCCGCAGGTCCACGGACGCGCTTCCGCTCCTCGGCGGACGCGCTTGCTGTCTGTCTCCTTGGAGCGCTGGTGAGCTGGTGCTGCGGGAGTGGATGTACTGCGAGGTTATAGTAAGACAGAGGAAGATAGAGGCAGTAGTTTGACGCTGGTGCACTCGAAGGGCCTTCATGTGGATGGGCTTGCCTGTGTCGCCGAGTGCTCGCCGACGGCGGGCCTTGCCTTGTCTGGACGAAAGACGAGATGTATAAAAATCCATACAGATGAGAAAATAGGATAGGGCGCACCTGTAGCTTTTTGTCAGGCTGCTAACCCTTGCGAATAAACGTCTTCCCGCAAGTTCGGAGTCGCGTGTTTACTTGTCGAGTTCTCTCTCGGAAATGGGTGATTTGCGTGTCCCGGGACCTCCTCCGGGCGGGCGGGCATGTCGGCGCACGCGATTTGATACAGGCGATGCGGACCTGTCGAAGGCGAGCGCTGTGGAGACCCGTGCTTCATGTTAGGTTGCTGGTAGATACCACTTCTTCTCTTTTGTCTTTTTTTTTGCTTCTTTTGCTTTATGGCGCACGCGCGCGGGGAGGGCGCCGCGTGCTGCTCGATCTGGCGGGCAACGCAGGGCGGATTTTATTAGTATTATTATCATTAGGAAAAAGAGGCGGGGAAGGGGGAGGGAGGGGGGACGCGGGCGTACACCTTGGAGAGCCGCGTGCGCACGTAGCTCCGCACGACGAACTTGACGCGCTCGACCTCGGTCTGCACGAACGTCGTCAGGTAGCCTGATCCCGAGAGCGCCGTTCCCGTGCCCGTGCGCGGGCAGCTCGAACACGTCGGCGATGTCGTCTGCCATGAAGCCCGTCTCGCGCGCGCGGGGAGGAGTTGGCGGCGGTGGGCGAGTCCGAGCCTGAGGCGGAGGGGAGGCCGAAGGAGTCGTCGGAGTCGTCGTAGAACTTGCCGCGGAGGTCGTCGCGGCGTGATGGACGCGTAAGCGCCGGCCCTGAAGCTGGTTGGGGCGCGGAGTCGCGGACCCTTATTTCGTTTTCGGAGCCGTGTTGACATGCAAGTGCACGAAGTGTAGCTTAAGCTTGCGGCGTTTTCGAGCTAAAAGGACTGCTTCCGACTCCGAGATCGGCGCGTCTGCCTTCTGAGTAGCACCCCCGACACCACCGTTCGGTCGAGCCTGTATTTCAACCGAAGAATCGCAGCCGGCCGCGTCTCGCAATGCATCTCGACGCCGTCGCTGGCTTTCGTAATGCAGGGCCAACTTGAATGCCACCCGCCGCGCGACTGGCCTCATCCCTTACGCTGCTACTGCTTCTCCGCCGCGACCTGCCGAACATCAAACCCCGACGCCGACTATAAAGCCTAGCCTCCCCCCGCCCCCTGCTCTCTTTCCCAACCACGAACGTCCTCGTGCCCCTTGCTCGCCCTTCCGCACCACCCACGCTCGCTACTTCCCTCTTTTCGCCCCATACCTTACCTCACCTTACCTTACCTTACTTTACTTTACTTTGTTCAATTCCACCCCACCCCACCCACGCAAGTCCAACCATGAAGCTCTCCCTCCTCGCCCTCCTCGCCGGCGCGCTCCCCCTGCTCCTCGTCCAGCACGCCACCCCCGCCAGCGCCGCCGCCATCGACATCCTCGCCCTCATCGAGGACGTGCCACCCGTCCAGGACTGCCCCTGCCGCCCCGCGCCGTCCTCCAAGCCGCACCCGCACCCAACTCTGGCGCCGACCCCCACTCCGGCGCCCACTCCGACGCCCGTCCCATCGCCCAAGCCCACCGAGCCCTGTTCTTCCGCCCCCGGTGGAGGCGCGCCCAGCTCCCCGGGTGGAGCGCCACCTAGCTCTCCGGGTGGAGGTGCGCCCAGCTCTTCAAGCGGCGTCCCTTCCCCTACCTCTCCGGGCGGCGGTGCTCCCCCGTCCTCCTCTGGCTCGGTCGTTCCTACCACACCAGGTGGAGGCGCCCCGACAACGACCACCGTCACTGTTACCACCGGTGGGCTTGCTAGATCAACCACGAGCGCTACACACTAAATCTGACTGCTCTCCGATAGGCGGCCCCGCTCCGACTGGCACGACGTGCTCGACCGGCCCCGTCCAGTGCTGCAACTCGGTAGAGCCTGCGTCCTCGGACAGTGCCTCGAACCTCATCGCGCTCCTCGGCATCGACTTGCAGGGCGCGAACGTGCCGGTCGGACTGACCTGCTCACCCATCACTGTACGTTGTTTTATTTCGCTTCTCCGCTGCTATGATGCTCATGTTTTTTTTTTCTTCTTCTCGCTTTGCAGGGCGTCGGTCTTGGCTCTGGCGGCTCTTGGTTTGTCTTTTTTTCTTTCTTTCTCGTAGAATACAGAGAACTAATTAACTCGCTTCGTCGTGATAATAGCAACGCGCAGACCGTTTGGTATGTCATACCTTTTATTTCATATTTCTTGTTCGACATTCACTGACCAATACACTGGTCGATTCAGCTGCCAAAACAACTCTTTCAACGGGTTGATCAACATCGGGTGCACGCCCATCAACCTTGCTCTCTAGTGAACGCACTCCATATCCTTTTCGTTCTCATGGTTTCTCTTCGCGGACATACACGAACCTTTTTTTTCCCCCTTTCATTCGATTAGTTTAGGATCCGTTTTACTCGCGGCTGCGCGATTGATTTTTTTTTTTTTTGTTCTTTTCTATCGCGCTGTCCTCTCTTTTTCCTTCGAACTTCGCGTCTCTCCTTTATTGACATTGTAGATTCTTTTTTTTTTTCTTTGTAGTGATTCTGCAAAGAAGTCCGGCTCAGTCTTCACGGTACAAGACTCTATATTTGGGCTAGCTACCTGCAAAGAAGTCCGGCTAATTACAGGTAGTTAGAAATGAATGAAACAGATCTAGATACAACGGAGCGCTCACCTCAGTCTTCACGGTACAAGACTGAGGTGCGCATATAGTCAGGAAAATTTACTTATGGTCAGCCGCACGGGCCATTTATGAATAAGGAAATAAACAAAAGAAAAGGAAACTCGTTGCCACCGACACGCGAGCTGCTTATGTCACGCGTGCCGGTCTCTATATTCAACACTCCCCCTCAGCTCGCGGTGTCACTTCATGCCGAGAAAGTGCACGCATTTCCAGTGCGCATCGGGGGGTAAGGGTTTAGTGAGCAAGTCGGCAGGGTTTTTGTCGCCGGCTACGTGGATCAAAGAGATGCGGTGTTTTTTGACTTCGTCTCGGATGTGGTGGACCGGAATATCAATGTGTTTAGTGCGTGAATGGAATACTGGGTTTGCAGTCATCTGCAGTGCGGCCTGATTGTCGACATGGATCTTGATCGGCTCGGAACCAAACCCACGGCCGATCTCCTGAAAGAAATTACGTAACCAAAGAGCTTCGCGTGCACAGTATGACACCGCCAAATATTCCGCTTCCGCGGTGGACATCGCGACAACGGTTTGCTTCTTCGCCTTCCAGGCGATCGGTCCACCATTTAGTAAAAAAACGTACCCCCCGATTGATTTTCTGTCCACGGAATCCCCGGCCCAGTCCGAGTCGCAGAACCCGACCGGACGTTCTGTCAATCCTCCCCCTCGATAGACCACCCCCAACTGCATTGTCCCTTTCAAATAACGTAGCACGCGTTTCGCAGCGACCCAATGAATAAGTTTCGGTTTTTGTAGGTACCTAGCGAGTATATTGACGGCGAGGACGATGTCGATCCGAAGCACTGTAGCCAAGAAAAGAAGTTCGCCAATCACACTGTTGAATGGCCAGGGCGGGGGATCAAATCCTTCGGATTGGTCACGCTCAAAAAGAGTAAGCGCGTTGCGAGCCATAGGGGTCGAGACTGGATTCGCATCGACGAGCGCGTATTTCTCCAGAGCGCGCTTAATCTTGATTGGTGCCGAAATTTTGACCCATCCTTCGGCAATATTCTTTTCTACGGTTAATCCTAGTTGAACCGCCCGTTGGGTCGTGAATTTTTCTTTAAACTGAAATTCTGATCCTATGTCATGTCTGAAACGCGATGCTTCATCTCCTTCGCCGCAGGAAGAAGTAGTACAAACTGCAGTGCAGTCGTCTACATGCGTGGCAACAATGGTCTCTCCCTGTGCATCGGACCGGAAATAGACACTCGGTGCGGAGACACACCGTTTGTAAGCATGCTGCGCCAAGCGTCCAGAGAGGTGATCTTCCCATGCTCGCGCGCCTTGACGTAACCCGTAAAGCGCGCGGTTAAGACGGCAGACTGGATCAGGGATACTAGCCGGTGCAAAATCAATTAGTCCTGTGGGAAATTCCACGACGAGGTTCTGTTCCTCGAGTGGACTGTGTAGGTAAGCGGAGTTGATGTCAACCGTAACCAGATCGGAATTCGAAGAAGCACTCAGGGCCATGATCGTTTTTGCAGCAATGTAGTCTCCGGATGCAGCAAATGTTTCATCAAATTCAAGTCCGGGGACTTGAGAATCTCCTCGTGCGACCCATCGAGCACGAAAATCTAGACTGCCGTCTACGTCTTCTTTGACATTGAAGACCCACATGCCGTGTATGACATGGACATTGTCTGGGCGATTTACGACTGTCCAGACATCCATGCTGACGAGCTTACCAAGCTCGTACAGCATTTGTTTGTGCCAGGCCTCAGCATGCTCAGAATTGAGAGCCTCTGATGCCGAGCGCGGGATGGGAATGCCCGCAACGTAACGGCGAGAACCGACGGCATTGGCGCGCTCATGTTCAGACGGAGCGTGGTCCAAATGAGCTAGCGAGTGTTCCTGCTCAATTCCTGCAATGCGGCGATCCGTGGGATTGACAGTCCTAGTAGATCGACGAGGATTAACCTCGTCGGAGGCCGTGTCCGGATGCATTGAGTTTAACCGCAATGTATTTGTCAGCTCATCATCATCTGAGGTGGCATCGGCGATGTATTCTTCGGCAGTGGGACGGCGGCGCTTGAATTGACCCTGCTCATCAAATAAGACGTCGCGCGAGAACGTAATCTCGCGTGTATCAGGGTCCATAATTTTCCATGCAGCGTCGTCTCGTACACCCACGAAAATCCCACGCTGAGCTTTAGGATCGAGTTTCTTCCGTAGCTCAGGGACGACACGCGCGTAGGCGACACACCCGAAAGTGCGGAGATGAGCAACGTCCGGCTTACGTTTGTGAAGGACTTCATATGGGGTCTGATCGGGCTTCAGGAAAGCGGCACTAAGACGATTGTGGCAGTAAGCAAAATAAGCGTAGGCTTCTGCCCAGTACGCGCGAGGTAGATTTGCCGATTGGAGCATGGAACGTACGGCATCAGCGCCGGTACGGTTCATTCGTTCAGCGAGCCCGTTTTGTTCATGACGGTGAGGGGCCGTGAGATGGTGGGCAATCCCAGCATCCGCGTTGTAGGTTTGCATAGTAACATTGACAAATTCCGTGCCATTGTCTGAGTGCAGTGCCCGCGCAACGACATCAAATTGTGTTTTGAGAATGGCCACGACTTGCTTCCATTTGGCCAGGACGGTGTCGGCACTCTTATCCTTCAAAGGGAATTGAAAGACGTAACCGCTGGCCTGATCCGTGAATTTCAATGAGTACGTTGCCCCGCCGAATGACCGATCAATCATAAATTCAATGTCCGCATGAATGGCATCACCAGGTTCTCGACTGATCTCCAGTCGGCTGGGTGCGGTTGCTGCCGGGAGTTTGCCGTAAATGCATCCCTCACATCGAGCGTGATGGTCTTTCCGGTCGGAGATCTCCATCCCGGTTACCGCGCCGGATTCCATCATCGACAGCAATTTGTCCTTCCCTGCATGCCCGAAACGCTCGTGCCAGACCTGAAGTGGTTGCCGGCGGTCTCGGCTGGTTGACACGAGGTTCGCCGATTCATGGTTCACTGCCATACGTAGTTGGTAAAGATTGTCGATTTGGTCCCCATATCCAAAAGTAGTACCGTTTCGGTTTAGGTAACAGCGTCCGTTTGTGAAATTCACATTCACTCCTGAAGCAGTAAGCTTCGAGACCGACATGAGGCTGGTGTCAATCTCCGGAGTGTGGAGCACATCGGGGACCGAAACTTCGGAGACGACACCCTTGTGAATAAATTTAGCGACAATAGTTCCGCGGCCAACTGCCTGGAACGTACTGCCGGCTTGGGCAGTCATAATGTCAAACGGTTCGATTATTTGGTATGACGAAAATTCCAACCGGTGCTTAGCCATGTGCGAAGAGGCACCAGAGTCCATTAACCACGCGTTCTCCCTGAGTGCTGGTGCACTTGCGAGCAGTGCAAACGTTCGCTGCGGGGTCGCGCTCGCGAGATTTGCGCTCTCCGCTGGTGAATCAGGCTTCTCCGCAGCTACATTTGCTGCTTCTTTGTTACTTGCAGCCGCCGGCGCATCCTTCTTTGGTTTGGTGCAAGTTGCCTGAACATGGCCACGTTCGTTGCAATTCCAGCATATTACTCCCGATCGGCTGCGTGGCAGACGGCCCTGACCCGGTGTGTTGGTCCGCATAGCCGTCTCGCCTGACGTTCCCTTCCGTTGACCTTTGTCCATATCGAGCTTAACTTGATGGACTTCTAAGATCTTGATGAGCGCCTCAGGGTCGCTCATGGTGTGACCAAGCATAGAAAACGAGTCCCAATCGCCGGTCAAGGATCCGAGGATCACCATGTGCCAGTCTTCGGTAGCAAGAGATCCGCCGGCATTAATAAGGGCGGCACGGCGCTTGCGGAGTTCTTGAATATGTGCATCCATCCGTTCCGTTTGACCAATTTTCTTGGATCTGAGATGTGCGTTGGCAAGTGACTTAGCCATAACGTTACGTTTCCCGAAACGACCGACAAGAGCATCCCAAAGCTCTTTAGCGTTTTTCGTCGGGTGCTCGGCAATGAGGGTCATGTCGATATTCAGGCCTATATGCGCTAGCGCCCGACTATTCTTGATTCTCCATGCCGTATGTCCGGGATCGGATGTTGGTGGCATCGTGATCGTACCGTCAACATAACCAATTAGGCTCTTCGATTCGAGGATCATCTCGATCACGGTCTTCCACGGGAAGTAATTCTCTCCATTAGCTTTAAGTTTACTGTCATCAGACAGGGTTTGAATAGACGTTCCCTGATCGGTTCCTGACATGTCGACTGGCTTAGGTCCGTAACCCGGCGGGAAAGGTACACTCGATGCAGCTATATGCCCTCTGTCGATCCCTAATCTCTGATCTTCACCGTTTTCAGCGTCACCTTCGGAGGCACTCTCGTACTCGGAATCGGGTACCGTTGCTTCGGTGATGCTCGCGGGGATCGGTGCGTCGTAAAACGGATCGGCCTCGATGTAATACGGATCGGCAACAATTGGCAGTTCTAATTCTGCACGCTGGGCCCTGGTGAGTCTAGGTCTCATATACCTTACTCAGTACCGTGGCTCCGTAGGTTCTTTCGCAGGGTTCAGCACGCAAGGCTCATAACCTGTAGTGATTCTGCAAAGAAGTCCGGCTCAGTCTTCACGGTACAAGACTCTATATTTGGGCTAGCTACCTGCAAAGAAGTCCGGCTAATTACAGGTAGTTAGAAATGAATGAAACAGATCTAGATACAACGGAGCGCTCACCTCAGTCTTCACGGTACAAGACTGAGGTGCGCATATAGTCAGGAAAATTTACTTATGGTCAGCCGCACGGGCCATTTATGAATAAGGAAATAAACAAAAGAAAAGGAAACTCGTTGCCACCGACACGCGAGCTGCTTATGTCACGCGTGCCGGTCTCTATATTCAACATTCTTTTTGGTGGAACAATGGCACACAACTCTTCGTTACTTCTCGATTCATAAATAAATAAATAAATTCAATGGGTGTGTCGATCACCGCCAATTATTTGGACCGACATGAACAGTGTTGTCACTGTTGTGCCGGGCTCTGCTCCCAAAGCGATATCCTTAGAATAGTGTTGTTGGCAGAACTCTAAAGGTTTTGCCGTTGCCGCCTGGCAAAAGGGCGATTGCCGTTTGGCAATACCTAGCCCGAATTTTGGGTTGGCACAAAACCTGGCAGAAGTCTGATATTTTTTCCAGAGAATGGCAGGGAAAATTTGAGCAATTAGTGATTATGTAACCTACAGTTTCTTGTTCTCCCTCTCGCCAACAGGGGGTGTATCTCCGTACATACATTTCTGCTAATTTACGACAAACTGCTAGTCATGTGTCTACTACTGACAACCAAATTGGGGGGAGGCGCACTTCAGTCAAAATACTGGATGAAGAGAGATGCAAAGTCACTTGTCAGGAAATAAAGAGCGCCGCTGTAGAATTCCATGTTGCAAATAATGCTTAGCATAGGTAGTTCCTTCGACACCAGGCCGTCCTCGTAGGAGGTAGTAGCAAGTTTCAATGAAAATCCATTGGAAGAGTAGCAATGGATCAATATTTGGCCGGCCTGTGAGGGTGGCATGGAAGTGCAATACCAGTTAATTTGTGGGTCCAAGCCTGTCAGCCAATGCTTGTGGTGTGTGAGTTGTGGAATGCCGCCATCCAAAAGCAGAGCCTCATCCAAGTGAAAAGAGTCCACCTGGAGAAATATTCGAGAGGTGTCCCAATCCTTTCCGGTCTGAGAC
Organism: Phellopilus nigrolimitatus; assembly: GCA_021029095.1. Classification (NCBI taxonomy): domain Eukaryota; kingdom Fungi; phylum Basidiomycota; class Agaricomycetes; order Hymenochaetales; family Hymenochaetaceae; genus Phellopilus; species Phellopilus nigrolimitatus. The sequence continues at coordinate 66,425 of JAJOHG010000048.1, read as the reverse complement.
ACTGTGATGTTGATCCCTCTTGCTTTTCTCTCAGCTTCAGGCTTCCAGTGGAAGTTGCAAATAGAGACCACTGTGCTTTTACTGAACCAGTCTGGGTTAGGTGTAATGGGGCATCTGGCATGTGGCAGGTCATTGAGGGTGAGACTCTTTACTGAGTTCCTAGTGGCATTCAAGTCGCGCAGCTTCTTGTATAAAGACGAAAGCTGGATGGCCACAACTGATTCTCTCCTAGAGCCATACTGCGTGCAAATGAGATGGTTGTCTGTCAAGTCTATGCTTACAAATTCACTCTGCACAGAAATGTATTGGTCAATTTTGTCTTAACTTTCATCAAATGGAAATACACACCCCACGTATCAAAACCGAGCGATCTTCCTCCCAGAAGGCCACAAGAAGTAGGTCCTCCATGTAGACTGCTAATACACCACCACTCAACTTTGCAACCAATTTCATATGTGTATTTTCATTCCAGATGTTTTCCATCTTGTATGTGTAACGCGGTCTGGGAATCTTTATTTGGGGTGAGGACTGGATTATCTCAATAATTCTGAATCCAGTAAAGCATCAGTGACATGGCAGTTCATCTGTTTGTGGATGAGGCATTTCTTACCTTGTGTCAATGTCTCTAGGATAGATCACTCCACTCACTACGAGCACGTGCACATCACCATTTGCCTGCATGTCATAGTCAAAGCCTTCAACCTTAAGCTTATATGGCTGACGATTCAAGATCTGTTCCCTGTCCATAGGCTCCTTTGGCTGGTGTGTCCAGATACACTTTTTTTTTTCCCGCACATTGAAGCACTGAATGTACCCTTCAGTCGTCGAGACCAGGAAGAGCTCACCACCAGGGAGCAGTGCCCAATTGGAGCTGATGTTATCCAGGTTTGGACACTTAATTTTCACTTGGATCTCCCGTGTAGGTCGCAGGGTGCCGGGACGCATGCAGTTGCGATGGCGCCGGTGTGCGCGTATGACAAGGGTGCGCAGCTGGGGCAAGGTGAGTGTGCTGATGGAGATGTGGGGAGGCAGGTTGGGTGCATTATCTTGCTCCAGGGCATGCAGGCGATACAGCCAGAAGACTCGGACTGAAATGATGTTGTGGATAAACCTGCATGTCTGAGAGAAAAGCAAAACCATCAACTTGTTGTTCAGTCGGGTAAACATGCTGGAAGCACATACAAGTACAAGACTCTGGACTTCACTTATATCTGAATACAGTGCAATCTTGAACCAGACAACATCTGAGACCTTAGAGATGTAGGAAAGTGTTGCTGAATGGCTGGACGGCTGGTGCCCACGCCGCCGGAAGCCAGAAGAGATTCTGCGGAGAAGCTTGCATGGCTGAAACAAACAGATGATTAGATCGGATTGTCATTCAACTGGGTAAAGATAGGAAGAAAACACCAACTCTGGTCACAGAGGGATTGGAAGGCATTGCTGAACGGTTGAATGGCCACTCCCCACAGCAGGAAGCATGCCTTTATATGCCCCGGGCAGTTTGCGCCAGGCTTGTAACCAGCAACCACGGTGGTTACCATTGCGTAGAGGATGGCAACATGCCTCTGTTTGCACGGAGAGGGACGCAAAGCTGTTGGTTCTCAGGGAGCAATGAAGTGAACTCGTGACCAGGGTCGCGGCCGGCTTCATTCCGAGTGTCCTCCACAATTGGGTGAGCCACAGGAGCTGCGCACTTCGTGTGAAGAGACTGAACAATAGGCAGCCTCTCCCTTAGTGGTGTTTCATCCAGCCTTCTTTTTCCTACCCCTAGGGCGGTACCTTCTGGACTATCCTTGTACATGTACGCTTCCGATCTTGACCTCACGATTTCCAAAAGTTAAGACTTGCCAGTTGCATCTAGAATTTTGTATAAAATCGTGTTACAGATCTGAAAAGACGCGGACACACCGGATAGTAATGTATATGTGCCGTTTGACCTCCTCGACGTCGTAGAGCCCCGCGACGGACGATTTTTAAGCTTTGTAGAAGCAAGAACAGTACGCAGGCACTGAGCTGAAAGCCATCGGACTCACGCGCAAACAGGTTAGCTGGACGGACAGTCCGGTGTGAAGAGAGGAGGAGCTGCCCACCTTCACGACACGCGCATCCGCGCAGTCAGGCCCGCCGAAGTGGAGGATACGCTCGTCCTCGTGAGGAAGCCGATCGAAATGTGCGCTACCACCTATTCAGAGGCCGCCATTAGATGTAATAAAAAGCGCATCAGATGCAGGACGAGTCGTTGGAGTCCAAGGTATTGTGGTACGCGGTCATGGCAGGAGTAGCACTTTCAGTAGGACGTATACTTTGACAACAAAGAAAGAGCACCACAGTCAGGAAGGCAGAAAGCATTGTACTGCGGTCGACCATCGATCGTCGGATGTACACCACGAACAGACCAGCCTTTCATGTGCCGGTTTGGACCAAGCAATGCAAAGAGCCGCGCATACGCCGGGACTTTGCCATCCGTCCCTAGGTCTCTGCGCCGCGTGACACGCAGTCAAAAAGAAGAAGAAAGCTCCGACTGGAAGAGAACAGCGCCGCTCTAGATCGCGCGCAGCGCTCTATCATCTAACCGCGCGCTCTTATAGGCGCGCCGCACACGCGGGCCCCCAGAGTCCAATGTCGACGGCCGTGGTCGAGCCAGCGGCACCTGCGTGCATTCCTCGCGTCTCCCTTGCGGTTGCAGCCGCACTCCTGGCGCTACTGCGCGGGGCGCAGACGCCCGCCCGTGCCCGCAGAGGCGTACGCAGATACGTATCGGCGAGCCCGCGTCTGGCCCGACCCGCTCGATTTCCTCGTCGCGTCCGCGCTCTCTCGTTGATCGCTTGCCGGCTCGGGGGCTCCGCACCTGCATCTGCATCTGCATCCGCATCCGTATCTGCGTCTGCGTCGGCACACGCCCGGTATGATACCCGACGAAAAGCGTCTCCCCGAGCGTGTGCGCGCGCACACGGACAATTGCGTTGATGCGAGCCGCGGCGTTCGCGGGCGCAGACTGGCTGGGGCTGCGGGTGCCGCCAGAGCGCGGGCGGGGGACGCGAACGATTGCGTCTGCTCCGCACCGACACTGGCCCGCGCGCGCGCGCGGCGCCGCGCAGAGTCCCGCCGGCGGCCCGCCCGGCGCTCGCTCGATGGGCTTCGGCCTTCTTCTTGCGGCACCTGTATGTACATACATACATACGTCGTTTTTTTTTTCCCCTTCGATGTCAGACACATTTGAGAGAAGAAGAAGACAATGGGGGGAGGAAGATGTACCGGTCGCACTCTTGGCCCCGCAGGTCCACGGACGCGCTTCCGCTTCTCGGCGGACGCGCTTGCTGTCTGTCTCCTTGGAGCGCTGGTGAGCTGGTGCTGCGGGAGTGGATGTACTGCGAGGTTATAGTAAGACAGAGGAAGATAGAGGCAGTAGTTTGACGCTGGTGCACTCGAAGGGCCTTCATGTGGATGGGCTTGCCTGTGTCGCCGAGTGCTCGCCGACGGCGGGCCTTGCCTTGTCTGGACGAAAGACGAGATGTATAAAAATCCATACAGATGAGAAAATAGGATAGGGCGCACCTGTAGCTTTTTGTCAGGCTGCTAACCCTTGCGAATAAACGTCTTCCCGCAAGTTCGGAGTCGCGTGTTTACTTGTCGAGTTCTCTCTCGGAAATGGGTGATTTGCGTGTCCCGGGACCTCCTCCGGGCGGGCGGGCATGTCGGCGCACGCGATTTGATACAGGCGATGCGGACCTGTCGAAGGCGAGCGCTGTGGAGACCCGTGCTTCATGTTAGGTTGCTGGTAGATACCACTTCTTCTCTTTTGTCTTTTTTTTTTGCTTCTTTTGCTTTATGGCGCACGCGCGCGGGGAGGGCGCCGCGTGCTGCTCGATCTGGCGGGCAACGCAGGGCGGATTTTATTAGTATTATTATCATTAGGAAAAAGAGGCGGGGAAGGGGGAGGGAGGGGGGACGCGGGCGTACACCTTGGAGAGCCGCGTGCGCACGTAGCTCCGCACGACGAACTTGACGCGCTCGACCTCGGTCTGCATGAACGTCGTCAGGTAGCCTGATCCCGAGAGCGCCGTTCCCGTGCCCGTGCGCGGGCAGCTCGAACACGTCGGCAAGGTCGTCTGCCATGAAGCCCGTCTCGCGCGCGCGGGGAGGAGTTGGCGGCGGTGGGCGAGTCCGAGCCTGAGGCGGAGGGGAGGCCGAAGGAGTCGTCGGAGTCGTCGTAGAACTTGCCGCGGAGGTCGTCGCGGCGTGATGGACGCGTAAGCGCCGGCCCTGAAGCTGGTTGGGGCGCGGAGTCGCGGACCCTTATTTCGTTTTCTGCGACTGCTTCCGCTAGGATGGGACTTGGTTTTCTACGCAGGTAAATCTGGACTGTCAAAGGGCGCTGCTGGAACAGACTGGAGCCGTGTTGACATGCAAGTGCACGAAGTGTAGCTTAAGCTTGCGGCGTTTTCGAGCTAAAAGGACTGCTTCCGACTCCGAGATCGGCGCGTCTGCCTTCTGAGTAGCACCCCCGACAGCACCGTTCGGTCGAGCCTGCATTTCAACCCAAGAATCCCAGCCGGCCGCGCGACGCCGACTATAAAGCCTAGCCTCCCCCCGCCCCCTGCTCTCTTTACCAACCACGACCGCCCTCGTGCCCCTTGCTCGCCCTTCCGCACCACCCACGCTCGCTACTTCCCTCTTTTCGCCCCATACCTTACCTCACCTTACCTTACCTTACTTTACTTTACTTTGTTCTATTCCACCCCACCCCACCCACGCAAGTCCAACCATGAAGCTCTCCCTCCTCGCCCTCCTCGCCGGCGCGCTCCCCCTGCTCCTCGTCCAGCACGCCACCCCCGCCAGCGCCGCCGCCATCGACATCCTCGCCCTCATCGAGGACGTGCCACCCGTCCAGGACTGCCCCTGCCGCCCCGCGCCGTCCTCCAAGCCGCACCCGCACCCAACTCTGGCGCCGACCCCCACTCCGGCACCCACTCCGACGCCCGTCCCATCGCCCAAGCCCACCGAGCCCTGTTCTTCCGCCCCCGGTGGAAGCGCGCCCAGCTCCCCGGGTGGAGCTCCACCTAGCTCTCCGGGTGGAGGTGCGCCCAGCTCTTCAAGCGGCGTCCCTTCCCCTACCTCTCCGGGCGGCGGTGCTCCCCCGTCCTCCTCTGGCTCGGTCGTTCCTACCACACCAGGTGGAGGCGCCCCGACAACGACCACCGTCACTGTTACCACCGGTGGGCTTACTCGATTAACCACGAGCGCTACACACTAAATCTGACTGCTCTCCGATAGGCGGCCCCGCTCCGACTGGCACGACGTGCTCGACCGGCCCCGTCCAGTGCTGCAACTCGGTAGAGCCTGCGTCCTCGGACAGTGCCTCGAACCTCATCGCGCTCCTCGGCATCGACTTGCAGGGCGCGAACGTGCCGGTCGGACTGACCTGCTCACCCATCACTGTACGTTGTTTTATTTCGCTTCTCCGCTGCTATGATGCTCATGTTTTTTTTTTCTTCTTCTCGCTTTGCAGGGCGTCGGTCTTGGCTCTGGCGGCTCTTGGTTTGTCTTTTTTTCTTTCTTTCTCGTAGAATACAGAGAACTAATTAACTCGCTTCGTCGTGATAATAGCAACGCGCAGACCGTTTGGTATGTCATACCTTTTATTTCATATTTCTTGTTCGACATTCACTGACCAATACACTGGTCGATTCAGCTGCCAAAACAACTCTTTCAACGGGTTGATCAACATCGGGTGCACGCCCATCAACCTTGCTCTCTAGTGAACGCACTCCATATCCTTTTCGTTCTCATGGTTTCTCTTCGCGGACATACACGAACCTTTTTTTTCCCCCTTTCATTCGATTAGTTTAGGATCCGTTTTACTCGCGGCTGCGCGATTGATTTCTTTTTTTGTTCTTTTCTATCGCGCTGTCCTCTCTTTTTCCTTCGAACTTCGCGTCTCTCCTTTATTGACATTGTTGTAGATACGGTTTTTCTTTTTGGTGGGACAATGGCACACAACTTCGTTACTTCTCGATTCATAAATAAATAAATAAATTCAATGGGTGTGTCGATCACCGCCGATTATTTGGACCGACCCCCCCCCCCCCCCCCCCCCCAAAAAAAAAAGGAAAGCAGTTCCTGTCTGCCTTGTTCACACAAGAAAAATGTCAAATAGTGTTTTACGCTGCATAATGTTTGCTTAAGATGCATATTAGAAACATCTAATACATACTCGTGAATTATTTTCGGATGTGTTGAGCTGGCAGCATACCATGGGCAGTGGTAGGTGACAACTCGACGACGCGGCATCGTTTGCTACGCAGGCGGGAACCGCCTTCCTTTTCAGGGGGGGAAGACTTTTCTGACCCACCTGTAGATAAGCGTACTTGTAGCTTTGTGAGGGCCCTTGGCGTCCTGCTACCCCTTGACAATATCGCCTTCCTACTTTGGAGCCACGTGCTTACTTGTCAAGTGGTTTTTTTTTCTTCCTCGGAGAAGGGTAGCTTGCGTGCCCCGGAACCTCCGGGAGGACGTGATTTTATACCGGCGATGCGGAAATGTCGAAGGCGAGCACTGTGAATCCGAACAGAAGGAAGCCAGCGCGCAGGCTGGTGCTTCACGTTGGATTGCTGGTACACACCACTTCTACTCTTCTTTTTTTATTGGAGTATCTCGGGAGTTTCGTCAGTTTCCTATCAACTTCAAACATCGGTTGCAACGCACCGAATCTCGATTATTACACAAAGCTTGATTGTTGACACACGTTCGTGTCTGTGTATCGACTACAATAGGAGAAGTAGCCGTCCTCTTCTCCTACTTTTCGGGGGTAAAGAAAAAGCAGGGATCAGTTGAACTCCTGCAGGAAAAAGAAGCTGGATTACACGGAAAACAATATGGGCCCTCCTAATTACTGCTTCTGAGCATCATTTAGGTTTACATATCGTTCACCATTGCACTTCCGAGTCTCGGGTTATTGCGACAGCTCCTAACGAGAAGGAGCTTAGCATTATGCGTTACAAATTACACACTGCGGGGTACACTTACCAACAAATTTCTTCGGCAGCACGTCGCTTAATGTCTGTTCAATGATTAGAACACGTCGCTCGTCCCGTCCTCTTGCTTGCTATACCAGCGTTTATGAAAAATAAAGGGCTCATTCGTATCCAGGGTTAAATAGATAAGAAAGTTGTATCGCTACACGTGTTGCTTCAAATCAGCATGTCAAAACAGAATCACAAAAAGTAGATGACCAAGAATCGCACTCGTCCATAAGAATATCGGAACGCACAGCCGTCAACCAGAGCACCTATCCCGCACAACATCTGCAAGGCTTTCAACCTGTCAATCCCATTCCCCTCTTTCGTCCGTCTCATCACCGCCCTCGCCCTCGTCTTCGCCTTCCGTCCCGCCGCCTCCCCCGCTGCGCTCCATGATCCACCCGCTGTCGCCCTCGTCGCCGCCCGCGGGCTCCTCCTGCTCGCCTTTCCTCCGGCGCCGGCGCGGCGCGCCCGCGGCTCCCGCCCGCTTGCGCTTCGCCTCGCTCTTCCCCGCTTCGACGTCAATTGTCCCGCCCGCGGACGGGTCGGGCACGGCGGAGACGATCTCCTTGAGGAAGTCGAGCATGTCTGTGCGCTCGATGGCGTGTTTCCTGGTATAATAGAAGGGATTCGTAAAGCGGAAGCGATCTTGTTGTGTCACGTACAGATGATACGCCTCTACTCGCTTCGAGTTCCGTTCAAGGGTGACATTGGCGGCTTCGTCGACGAGCATGCCCAGAAATAGTTCGAGTGCTTTCGCTGCGAGTCATGCGAGATTAAGGCACGAGTCAAAAGTTTGGAGAATAGGAGAGCGAGCTCACAGATGACGACGGGTGTGGCCTGGGCGACTTTGCCGACCTCCTCGTCTTTCTGCATGATCTTCTTTATCCGTGCCTGTTAGAGCACCGGAAGCAAATTCAACACTTCGGCATAAGAAATAATAGGATTTTGAGATACAAACGACGGGGAATTTCGTCTGCTTGTTTCTGTTCTTCATCGGCGCCGTCTTGTCTGATATTTGGTGGCGTTGACTGGTCGTGGTTGTGGGTCAAGAGCAAGCAAGTAAATGCGCCGCCAACTCGCTCCAATTGGTAGGTAGATCGTATACGTGAGTAAGCGAACGTAGCCTCGACATCAACGTTAACACCGACGTCGACGACACCACCACCATTACCACGTTCATCATGGCCATCGACCTCGGTGCTCCTATCAACACAGTGTTCTTCCTTGCTATTGTCTACTACGTGCAGCGTATCATCTTTCCTTCTACTTCCCAGCCTAGCCAGACGCCCTCGGAGTTCAAGAAGTCCTACTCCTGGATGCCGGCGTCCCACCCGCCGACACTCCTCTTCCAGCGCTACACCGCGAAGACGCTCGCGCCGTTCGATGGGCGGGATGGGCGGCGGATTTTGCTGGCGATCAAGGGGACGGTGTTTGATGTGACCGCGGGAAGGAGTTTCTACGGACCAGGTGTGTCGACCACAATACACAGGCAGACGGCTGGTGTTGACTTGTAACAACTACAGATGGCCCGTATGGAAATTTTGCAGGCAGAGACGCCTCGCGCGGCATGGCGAAACAGTCCTTTGACTTGGGTGAGCAAATCAGAGACAAGGATACGATAAGCCAACGCTGACTTGTCACTTTGCGATGTTCTTAACCAGATATGCTTACCCCAATCGACCAGCCGCTCGACAAGCTCGATGACTTGACACCTTCTGAGATGTACGTCGTTTTTCAGGCCATTACAAACTGGTCCGTGGCTTGACTGACTTCTATCTCTTGTTTCTACTAGTGGAAACATGGACGGTGAGTTAACCATGACTACGTTCATGCATCCGCTCATGCACTTTGATATTCGGAATGTCGTGTTAATTCGTCTGTTTAGGATGGATCGAGCATTTCAGCAACAAGTACATAATCTGTGGGGAGCTCGTGGAGAGCACAGATTGATTTTTCGGTCGTCTGTAGTTATATCTGCTGGCGATATCGCTGACGGTTACTATGACTCTGAAACTGTTCTCTGGCATTTTACCTTCATTTACAACCAGTCATCTTATAGAACGCGTCTAATGCAAGGTTCTGTCATCGTCAGCCTTCTACTTGTGTTTCTCGGTACTCACCATTTAAATGGAGGCCTGCGCGCGAGATCTCCCGATTTTGCGATGGGTATTGACGCTACGGTTATCATTAGCCCGTCTGTGCCTTTTGATAACATTAAGCTTAAAATTTGGCAGTGGTACTGGAAGCCCTTGTTCAGCTATTTCTGCTTCGTATACGCTTCTCTTCTCTTCGCTGGATATTGCTCTCTAAGTCGGGTTCATGTGTTCGATCCTGCTTTCCTCGGAGTCCGATTATCCTTGGGTTGTCTCGAACAAAATATTTCCGTCTAATTTGCAGAATCTGGTGCAAGGGGACAAGACGGCCCGCCATGTCTCAAAATAAGGACCGTGTGCTCTTGGACGGCGACAAATCAGCGCATGACTTCAAAAAACCCTTCCAATTTATCATCATCGCCATCGCGTGGTATCGCTGGTAAGCCCTTGAACATTCCTTTCCGCTTACACCGATCACATGAACTTAAGAGCCTCCACATAGGTCATTCGTAATCGTTATGTTGACCATGCGCGTCTCCCGAGCTTCCTGTTTTGGTCCTGACATGCGCGCGGAGACAAGGTGGTAGTTGAGAGAGAAAACATTGCTGAAAAGGTATCTCGGATCCCAGGGCAGGTAGGCGGTGCTGTGACGCAAGTACCCGGATCGTGTGTAAACGTCGAGACGAGCCAAAGCTCCGTACTCTCTACGCCATACAGAGCGCCCGAGTAGGACTTCGTCAGAAATTTCCGTGTTGCTTTCGGGGGAAACTTTCTTGCGTACGTTGCGTATAAATGAGGCCTGCAGGGGGTCCAGTATGAAATGGACGTCAGCCAGCGATCGGTCGGACTACCGAACATCAGTTGACACTATGCTTTCTCAATTGCATAACTTACTTGATGTGGCTCTCATCGTAGGCAGCGCTCCCATAGTCTCGGCATCGCCTCTTGATCTCGGACACGAAGTTGGAACGACGACTCTGAAGGCGGCTGCGGGCGCGCGCTACTTCGGCGCGGCCCTTGGCGCCGGACACCTCTCCAACGCGAGCGACACGAAGTTCAGAACGTTTGGCGCGCAACAGTTCAGTGGTGCGACGCCGGAAAACGAAATGAAGTGGTGCATTGTTTTTTTCGTGTCTCGCTTTTGTTGTATCCGTACCTTCTCCAGTTGGTATTTTTTGCAAGAAATATTCATGTTTCTTATTCGTTATAGGGATGCGACGGAACCAAGTCAGGGCATGTTTACATTTGCTCAGGGCGACCAGGTAGCTGCGTTCGCTGTGACGAATGATCAGAAACTGCGTGGGCACACGCTCGTCTGGCACAGGTAAATATGCTCTTGCAAACTAATCATTGTCTTTTGTCTCTTAATTACTCGAATGTTTTAATAATATCAGCCAGCTCCCGGATTGGGTGCCAGCGCTCACGGGAAATGCCCTCCTCGATGCGATGAACAATCACATAACAACAGGTGAATTCGCACGGCAGGAATAGACAATTTGATTTTTTAATTATGCCCCACAGTAATGCAACATTTTAAGGGGAAGACTTTTGCTTGGGACGTCGTAAATGAGGTGGATGACTGTGCATCCTTTCCTAGCCGATTATTCTGACTTTGCTTCGCTTCTTAGGCATTTAATGACGACGGTACTTTGGGCTCGAGCCCGTTCCTTACGCAGCTGGGAAGCAGCTACATCGCCACCGCCTTCGCCACCGCTCGCTCAGCAGACCCCACTGCCCTCTTGTACATCGTATGCCTCTTATATTTGGATGCTGAGCCTACCGAAATAATACGTCGTTCAGAATGATTTTGGCACAGAAGGAGAGAATACAAAATCAAACGCGCTTTTGTCCCTCGTGAAGACGTTAAAGGCGTCCAACCTCATTGATGGCGTCGGTTTTCAGAGCCACTTCATCGTTGGTGAGGCTCCGACAGACCTCCAGGCGAACCTGCAACGTTTTGCGGACGCCGGAGTGGATGTTGCGATCACGGAGCTGGACGTTCGGGTGAGTATCTGCTAGTTGTACCTCCTATTTGTATGCTGATCCGATCATGAACTCAATTTCATTGGTAAGATGACCACGCCAGCTAGTGCGGCGAACCTCACGCAGCAGGCGACGGATTACGCCTTCGTTATTAACGCGTGTCAAGCTGTCTCGCGTTGCGTTGGTATTGTGAGTCGACTTTGCACATTTGATTCAGAAGATATGTCTTTCTCATCGGAATACAGACAACCTGGGGGATCACGGATCTCTATTCTTGGGTGCCTGGGACCTTCGCCGGTCAGTGCTCTTTATAGATTTCTCTGAATTGCTCTGCTGAAGCTGCTATAGGGCAAGGCGCAGCCCTACTATTTGATGGTATGTGGCTTGTTCATTTATAACTTTAGATTTTAGCTCATCATTTCTCTCAAATAGATGACTACAACGAAAAGGCCTCCTTCGCATCCACACTGGATGCGCTTTCATCCTAAGTAAACCACAACATTGTCCTTCGAAGTTGCCGCGCAATAAGGCCGGCAGGAGAAGGCAATAAGATACAACAACATTAATGATGCAATAACATATTGTACACACATCATGTCGGACAAATCGAATTCAACAACAGTCGTTTCAGCTCTGTTCCTCCGTATCAAACCTTTGAGTTCATCACGGAACTTTACTATGATTACTCCAGCGTAATTGAGATTGGTAACCTGATTTTGGTTGTGCTTAGTCTTCAGATCTTAGAGAGCTAATGTCGTTAGCTCCATTTGTCTCAAAATGCGAACTTAGCTCTCGTTTCCGGCCTCAGAAACGATGAAGCTACCTTCTTGGAGATATGTTAGGTCGTCCTCCAACCCCTTTCCCATGCCGTCCGCCGGCTGGTCCGGCCCAAATGAGCATAAGCTGCTTTATTTCTTTAGATATGATTGTACCACTCTCGACGAAAAAGTCATGAGGTATTTTCTGGAAATAAAATCAAAAAGAAAGGCGCGAACACGATATGAAGCAACGTACCGTTTTATTTATCTATGCTCTCAATTTGATTCTGCTGTGCAGGCTTTTTGTATGTGTCCGCAAGGTTCTCCTTTACATGGGTTTGAGACTACATGTACTTGAAAATCTGCTGAATACTGTTGAGCATGTGTAGTACGGATCTCCAGAAACTATCGCTCAGCGCTCAGCGCTCAGCAGCTGATACATTTAGCGATGAACCGGTCCCCAGTCTTTGAGTATTATTCGCGAAAACGTTTTGTTTGAAGTTGCCTAATTGTTTTTTTCTATCATGGTTCAATAAGAACATTACTTAGCACCTCAAAACGTTGCAAGGACGTTGGGGGTATCTGCTTAGTCAGCAATGACAACAGAATCGCTTATGTTTGCCGATTTGTTGCCGATTCGAGCTAACTTGCCTCCGCAACGGGTGATAGGAGGCTGCGCAATCTCTCCTTCCTTCCATCACCCCCGTTCATACCTATATAAAGGAGAGGTTCAGCCAACACCAGTGTCTTTAGCCTCTCACTCCTTCCACCATGCGCATCCCACTTAGCGCATCGCTCGTTGCGCTCGCCGTGGCGGGTGTATTTGCCCACACACCCGTTACTCGCATGCGCAAGACCCTTGGGTTCGGGCCAGAGCTTCCCCATGCTGTGTTCAAGACGTCGCCCGACCAGTTCCCGCAGAGCTTCAGCGCTGAGTTTGTAAAGGATGAACCCATGATGGTCGCGAGTGCTTTTGTGGCATCGTTACTCTCGAATGATGGCCAGCTCACTGATTCGAGCTCGTTTGAGATACGCGACGACTCCTATACGGACGATAACACGGGCGTCTCGCATGTTTATTTCCGTCAGGTTATTAATGGCTTGGAAGTTGCGGATGGCCTTATCAATGTGAATGTCAAGGACGGTGTTGTATTGTCGTATGGTGATTCAGTGAGTGACTTCTTTCGGGCCCCGCCTTTCGATCTGTTAATGAGTCCTTAGTTCTACCGTGGGTCTGTACCCGAGCGCTTCTCGAGCCCCTCCGTGCAGCAAGGTCTCCCCACCCCCTGGGAAGCACACTGCTCGGAGCTTGGTGCGGTCATTCATAGTGCCGGTCTCGAGGACGCTTTCGCTCTGTACCCTGATGGTCAGGTCCCTATGGGCGGGGTTCAGCGTTTGAGTGCTCTTTCCAAGCGCCTACAGCAGCTGTATACGACAAACTGCGACAGCGCTGCCATGACGAACGCGGCTATGTCACGCGATATGCAAAGCGGTAGTTCGCGCTCCTTGGGCGAGCTTGGCTCTGCACGCGATGCTGCTCTTGTCTTCATGATGGCTGCGACTCCGAACTCTGTTCTTCAGGAGGACATTTTGCAACGCTACGATGATTATCTTAATGGCGTAACCTCGACATTTGAGGCTGAGTTTAACCCTGAAAGTGGTTCGCGCACCGTCGAAACGCTGTTCAACGTTCCCGACACAGTCAACCCGGTTAAGGCGCACCATGCGTATGTCCAAATTCCGGACGGTGACAAGACGGCACTTACACTAGTTTGGAAGGTACAGTTGCGTGCTTGATTTAGTAAAACAATTGATTAACCATCATTTCTAGCTTGAAGTCGAGATGCAAGACAACTGGTATGAAGCAGCTGTTACGGCGCATTACCCGCATAAGCTCGTGTCGGTTGTTGATTGGGCGTCCGACTCTTCGGACTCGCCCGACGCAACTGGGATCCACGCTACGACGCCGGAGATGCTCAAGGAGAAATCTACGGATCCGGCGACGTACAACGTTTTTGGATGGGGCATTAACGACCCAGAGTGCGGGAACCGCACGATCGAGAAAGAGGGAGCGGACAAGCTCGCGAGTCCGCTTGGCTGGCATTCGATCCCGGCGGAGAACGATCCCAATAGCGCGGGCCGCTCGGTTAAGAAGGGTTCAATCAACAACTACACCACGACCTGGGGGAACAACGCCTTTGCGCATGAGAACTGGGAGGGCCGCAATAACTGGGAGGACAACTATCGCCCGGATGCCGGGCCGAGCTTGAACTTCAATTACACGTACGACCCGCAGGTGACAAACAGCACTGACTCCCTTGTGGAGGCAAAGAAGTACATCAATACCACCGTCACACAGCTCTTCTACACCACCAACTTGGTCCATGATCTTTACTACCGGTGTGTTTTCCGATTTCTTCGTCTTAGTTTCCAAACTAACCTTTCTATAGCTACGGTTTTGATGAGAAGTCCGGTAACTTCCAACAAGACAACTTCGGTCGTGGGGGGCGTGGCGGAGACGCTGTGATCACGAACGCACAGGATGGCAGCGGGTACAACAATGCGAACTTCATGACGCCACCTGACGGCCAGAATGGGCGCTGCCGCATGTACCTCTGGAACACTGCGACTCCGTACCGTGACGGCGACCTTGAGGCGGGCATCGTTATTCATGAGCTTAGCCACGGTCTGAGCACACGCCTTACCGGTGGTCCAGCGAACTCGGGCTGCCTCGGCTGGGGCGAGAGCGGAGGGATGGGAGAAGGCTGGGGTGACTTCTTGGCAACCGTTATCCGGAGCTCAAGCACCTACTCTGACTACGCTATGGGCGCATGGGCTGCGAACCGCCCGACGGGTATCCGTAACTACGTCTACTCCTTGGTATGTTTCTCATCTCATCATCTCATGTCCTTGAAATTATGTTAATTTGTCGGATTCAGAACAATACAATCAACCCGTCGACTTACAAGACGCTCGACAAGCCTGGTTACTGGGGTGTACACGCTATCGGAGAGGTCTGGGCGGAGATTCTCTGGGTCGTCGCCCAGCGCCTTATCGAGAAACATGGCTACTCCGACTCGCTCTTCCCGCCACCCCCTCTTGAGGATGGCACGATCCCCGAGGGTGACTTCTACCGTCCGGCGGAGTTCGATGCGCAAGGCAAGCAGAAGCCGCTGGTCCCGAAGCACGGCAACTCGCTCATTGTCCAGTACGTCTCCACGTCAAATAAGTTTTGGATGCTGACTAAGTGTTATTTTGTTTTCTCTAGGCTTGTCCTCAACGGCATGAAGTTGCAGAAGTGCATGCCATCCTTCTTCGATGCTCGCGACGCAATCATTCAAGCAGACGAGGTACTTACGGGCGGTGAGAACTTCTGCGATCTCTGGCTCGGGTTTGGAGATCGCGGTCTAGGCCACGATGCTCGCGTCGATGGCCGCACGCCCTGGGGTGGAGGAATTCGCACGGACGTAAGTTGATATTGTTTGTTTTTCGCATAATATTGAACTGATCACCCGTGCCTGTACGTGCAGGGCTTCGCCATCCCTACTTCGTGCCAGGAGGAGGAACTCGGGGAGCCGCCTATCTCATGGCCAATATGATTTGTGGACGGTGACGAGGAATTTCCCAATTACTTGAATGCATCCAATTAGACACGGCTTCATTGGTTTCGTCCGCACGCCTTTGTACATTAGAATGCTTTGCATTATGTTGGCTGATTTTATATATGCCTCAACAATGCCTCATCTAGACTACAATGACCCCGCGAGTGTTTGCTGGTTGCGAAACCACGTGATGAAAACAAATGTCATGGCTCACTTTGCTCTCTAACACACGACTTTTATCTTGAATCTTACTCAAACTGCCGCATTTTCTTTCCGACGCATCGACCCAATGAAAGATGGTGAGGATCTGGCATAAAAGGGTCCTTTCATTCGACATATTATTATTCATGGCAATTACCTTATGGGTTGAATCCTGCCTTGGGATGTGAAGAGCAGATACAACCTTTAGAGGATGCTATTGTCGCGTTACAGGAAGTTATGTTGAGGGTCGTCGCATTGACAGCATAGAGGCCCGCTCATTAGGCTGCTCAGCGCCGGTCGTTCGATTGGCTCCGGTAGATCTATATTGTTCCCAGTCACGCGTTCCACCGAGGCGGTCCGCCTTCGTCAGTTGCGACCACTACGAGCACGCCAGACGGCAAAAATGTACGCTTCCTCTTGTTCTCGTGACTATATTATCCTGCCAACATCCAAAGGCATAAATATGAGGCGACGGCGCAGCGAACAGTCCGATCACATGAGACATTGGTTGAAAATGTTGACTTCAACGAGCTGGGCTCGAGCTCAGACCCTCTCTGTGTTCTTCATCCATTTTACGCTACCTTTCTTTGCTGCTGCTGCTGCTGCTGCTGCTGGAACAGTTGAAATTCTAGGTTCCTCTTTCCTTGGCCTAGATCCACAGACTATCAACCGCCTGAACGGCGAATCTTTTCAGCAAGATGCGTTGGTAACTTTCAACGGTGAGTCGGTGTCCACAGTCAGGCGTTTATCCGAAAGGCGTCCATTTTACTGACGGCATAAAAGGATTCCAATATGCCGCTTATTATGACGCGAGTACCTCGACGAATACTTCAATCCGGCACGTCAGCGTCGCGCGACGCGACCTGTCCTCATCGACTTCATCTAACGCGACCTGGGAGAAACTGGTTTTGACTGACTACAATCAGACAGATGATGATGGGCACGACATGTATGCCTTTTCATTTTCGAGCCCGCCCGTTGTCCGAATTAATTATGAGAATAATTAAAGTATATCACTTGGCATCTCGCATACCGATGGCACGCTTCATCTGGGTTTTGACCAGCACGACAATGGTCTGAATTATCGCTTCTCTCGGCCCGGGATTGCGACGAGTCCGAAGAATGTCACCTGGTCTGCAGATATCTTTGGCGAAGTACTGGTGAGAATATAGACAAAGGCTCCAGAAAACGAAACCAATTTCTCCGACAATAGGACCACCTTCCAGGTCTTGAAAATCTGGACAAGTCTGTCTATTTTGTCAACGTAACATACCCTCGGTTTTTGTCGCTCTCATCTGCAGCGAAGGTAGCGTCAGGCTCAGCGGCAGACCTGTTGTTCGAGCTGCGTGTTGGACGTTCGGGCCTTGGCGACGATTGGCTGTACGCGTATACGCCGAATGAAGGATGGATTCAGGTCGGCAGGTACCTTGAGGTGTGAACCACATGGCAATTGTTTCAATTAACAGTGTTAAGTCGTACCTTTCTTTTCAGGGCGTGAATAGTGAGTGTATTGTTATTGACTACTTAGGCTTTTGCTTGATTTTTTTCTTTTAGATAATGCGTACATCAACGGACTTGACTTTGACTTTCAGGGTGCCTTGCATGTCTCTTGGTATGGAAGTTCGAAGTCCTAACTGTAGATATCGCAATCCTTATGCTCTCGTCTGTTCTCGTCTGCTTAGGACATATCGCGATTATGTTAACGACACAGGACAAGACGTAGCAGTCGAGGCAGGTCCGAATGGACCAGAAAACGTGCTCATTTATCTTGTTCATATTTTTTTCTTTCGCCGACACTTCTGAAACTCCACCCTCATCGCGCAGAATCACGACATGGATTATGCTCTCAGCTACGATCTTGGCCGGACCTGGCAGAACAATTGGAATCAGACAGTCGCCAACATGTCAGCACAGTGGCCTATCCTTCCGTCAACGGCGGGCATAACAGTTTTCAGCATCCCGAAATACGGGTGCGTGTGATGCAGTATTTAGTGAAGTCATGGCATCTCAGATTTTCTACAAATCTCTCGTTAAGGGGAATTCTTAACCAAGAAGCGCAAACTGTTGATAGTGCGGGCCGCCTACACGTTCTCAACCGGGAGAACACTACTGGGACCGAGCAATGGTACCACTACTGGCGCAGTACTATCGGCCATTGGACACGCACGCCATTCCCACTGGATATCAAGAGCGTGAACAACATCACAAACACACCGACCGTTACAGGCAAGCGCGGAAAAATACTCTCGCACAACTCCGCTCTATTCGCGGTCCTACCGTCCAATGCACCGAATTCGTCTGCACTTAGCATCCTCGCGAGTCACGCGCAGCAGCACTTCAGGGACTGGACGGTCGTGTGGGAGGCGCCTTCGGGATGCAGCGCAGAGCCGCTTTTTGACCGGTATAGACTCGTAAATGGGAATGGGGAAGACGGGGATGGTGTCCTCAGTCTGTTTTTGGTTAATGGAACGAGCTTGCAGGTGTTAGATTTAGACTTACTGTATCTCACGCAGTAATGAACAAGTCAAGCCATTTCCGGCGTAACAATTCCGTTTATCTACTTCAAACTATATTTTCAAAACAGCCGTGTAATATACGATCTCCAGAACACGCCCATGCTTTCATAATGCTAGCATGTGGACATTGAATATTTCTATGAATATTTAAAGATGAAGGGTCAAAAAGGGCCCCTCACACAGAAATGAACAGACGTGGGAAAGCTTGAATGGCGCGGAGACAATCATTTGTCTGCGCTGTGATTGGTTGGCCAAGCAAAGCAAGATGCGAGTCGCGACCATAGCTGGCTATATGCGCTATCTCCCAACTATTGTTTCCCATCTCAAGCTTCTTCAATACAATCAATTTGCGTCAAACTTCGTGTATGGCTTCGCGTAGTCTTTCTATATTTCACTATATAAGTTGCATGCAGGAAAACCGAGTCGTTGTTGAGCAGGCCACCCATTATACATGATCAGGATGGTGTTTAAGAAGCTGCTCGTGTATGCTCAATATCTCCTCAACGCCACACTCAATTGACATTTTAAAAAAAAATCAGGTACATATTCGAACCTGTGAAAAGACATAATCTCAGATAAATGAGGTAAGGACCGTGTTATAAAAATCAGAGAGGCTCCGGCATTGCCATGTCTTTGAGTATCCTCCAAAAATGTCACCAAAGGTGAGGCCAGTGTAAAACCACCAATTCTTGATCTTTATGGCTCAAACAAGTTGGCATGTTGTACAATTATACACTCTTAGACTGCATGTAAAGATTCAGGGGGGTACCGCAAGTTTTGCGCTCTATAAAAATCAGCGAGTAGGGAGGGTGTCCTTTTCCTTGACAAAAAGGGTAACACACTCTTTTTGTACATTCTGCTCGCTCATACAATTTGCTACAATGTACATAGAGACTTAAAACTTTAATAGATTATGCTAGGAGCATACAGCTATCGCTGTGCAAAATTTTAAGAGGCTGGGGTAACTGTAGCGCTCTCCAGACGAAGTTTGGTCATTACTGCGTGATGATCATTACCCCGTGATATACAGTATCTGGTCTAGCGTAAGTAGCCAGAGGTTGTTCGTGTGTCACCGAATATTTAAGGTGTACGTATTTTATCGCAATTTGTTAAGCGAGTTTCCTGAAGTCTGTATGTGTACTTCCGATTTCATGTCTTGAGCCACTCGTCGATCTTTGGCATGCTATCGTGGCGAGATGTGTCACGTTGATGGCCTCGATTTTGCGTACGTAAAGCATGGTCTTAAGGTGTCTCAAGCTCCTCCTCCCGTTGTATATCACACTCCCAACATTCAAAGATCCGGCGAGGTCCTGTCTTCTATCTTCCTGTCCATTCCGCATCCTATCAGGTCGCTCGACTCTTGCCATGTGGTCATGCGAATGCGATTCAATTTACAGGTGATGGCGTGCTTAGTTGCGAAATGCTCGAAATCAGTCTGCAGCCGAGGTATAAAATCAAGGACTAGTTGCACGAACGTAGGTCCATAACCCACTCGGCAACCAGCACGATGGCGTCTCACAAGTTCTACAAGTAAGTTCAACCCGTCCTGAAGTCAAGAGCGCTATCATGACGTATTTTGCGTACACAGGGAGCCTGAATTCGACACGCTGCAGCTGCACGCCGGCCAAGAACCTGACTCTGAGACGAGCGCGCGCGCACCGCCAATATATGCTACTTCAAGTTTCGTCTTCAATAACTCCGAGCACGCCGCTGATCTCTTCGGCCTGCGGACATTCGGTGAGCAACTTGCGCTCATTAGTTTGCAAACAAGTTATTCAGTTTAGAAAAAAGGAAACATCTATTCACGCATTGGAAATCCTACGGTTGATGTCTTTGAAAAACGCATTGCTGCACTTGAGGGCGGGGTTGCTGCCGTCGCCGCAGCAAGTGGACAGGCGGCGCAGTTCATGGCCATCTCTACTATTGCCGGTGCTGGAGACAATATTATCTCAACGTCCTATCTGTACGGCGGGGTAAGTGAATTCTATCACATACTGCATGTAAAGAGTTTTTGATTTGTCGACCTTTTCCGTCTAGACTTACAATCAATTCAAAGTTCTATTGGCGAAATACGCCATCGGGGTCAAGTTTGTGCCGGACGACCAGCCGGAGTCGTTCGCTGCGGCTATAGACAAGAAAACTAAGGCGATTTATGTTGAGAGCATCGGGAACCCAAAGTACAACGTCGCGCCCCTGGCTGAACTTGCGAAGGTCGCGCATGATCACGGCATCCCTCTGATCGTGGATAACAGTATGTCTCTGACCTAAATACCGAGAACAAGGTTAAACGAACCGTTAATCGACTGTTTTCTCTTTATTTGTGCAGCCTTTGGGATGGGAGGCTATCTCATTCGTCCCATAGAACACGGTGCCGACATTGTCGTACACAGTGCGACGAAGTGGATCGGCGGTGCGTTGAATTTATACTTCTTCACCTAAGGTGTCTCAACCAGGTTTCCATTCCCTTAAGGACACGGCACGACCATCGCCGGCGTCGTCATCGACAGCGGCAAATTCGACTGGACTCGGTCTGGTCGATTCCCCTCCTTTACGGAGCCATCGCCGGGGTATCACGGGTTGGTCTTTGCATCGACCTTCGGTGCTGCTGCTTTTGCAGTGAAGTTACGCGTCGAGATCCTGCGCGACATCGGCGCTACCTTGAACCCCTTTGCAGCATTCTTACTCCTTCAAGGTCTCGAGACTCTAAGTCTGCGTTCGCAGAGACACTCTGATAATGCTCTAAACCTGGCACTCTGGCTGCAGAAGCATGACAGGGTCAAATGGGTGGAGTATCTCGGATTAGAGAACCACGCGTCGCATGCGCTGGCAAAGAGGCTGTTGCGTCCAAATGCCTACGGGGGTGTATTGTCGTTTGGTTTGAAGGTCGCAGATGGTGATCGGGACGCGGCTGCACTGCTCGGCAGGAGAGTTGTTGACAAACTGAAGCTTGCGAGTAATCTCGCGAATGTCGGCGACGCGAAGACACTCGTGATCCACCCTGCGACGACAACGCACCAGCAGCTATCTCCCGCAGAGCAAGCCACCGCGGGCGTGACTCCCGACCTTATCAGGGTGAGCAAATTCGACTCTGTTCATCTCGTTTCGGACTGTTCACAGAGGAGTACGTATGGCACTCATAATCTCACTTTTAGGTATCTGTTGGAATAGAGGACATCTCGGACATCATCGCAGACTTCGAGCATGCGTTCCGGGAAGCCCTCCAGGCCTAGATATTCAGCTATCATGTCTCAAGCGAGTGACACTGGGATGTAGTGTCAATGTAAATACTTACTATCGTCTGTATGGATCAATTACAATTGTACTTTTTCACCTCTCATTCATTGATATGATCCAAACAAAATACCAATTTTCATGTTGATCTGTCATTCGAATAGAGCTATGCTATGCTTGATCAGATCTCAAAGTTCATGCTGACAAACCATCACTTTTTTTTTACTATATGTGTATCCAAGTGCGACTGGAGCGCTTCCGATATTGTATGTACATGCGGGGTTTCCAACCAAAAGAGGACATCTAATCATATTAAAGCTTGACGGATCTTTTGAATGCATGTTCGAAGTCTGCAATGATGTCCGAAATATCTTCAATACCGACAGAAACCTGAATCAATGTTTAGCAATCGTGCCGATCGTCAACAAAGAAAATCACGTACTCGAAGAAGGTCAGGTGTGACTCCAGCAGAACGCTGCTCCTCGGCCGTCAGTTGCTGGTGCGTCGTCGTTGCTGGATGGATTACGAGCGTCTTCGCATCGCCCACGTTCGCAAGGTTACTCGCGAGCTTCAATCTATCGACGACTGCGCGGCCCACCGCCGTCGCATCGGCACCCCCCTCCGCGAGCACACCGAATGACAATACACCCCCATACGCGTTTCTGCGCATTAGGCGCTTCGCCAGCTCGTGCGATTCGTGGCTTTCCAGCCCGGTATAACGTACCCATGCGACCTTGGGGTTAGCCTCCAGCCAACGCGCAAGGGCGAGCGTGTTGTCTGAGTGCCGCTGTGCGCGCAAACTCAGTGTCTCGAGCCCTTGAAGAAGTAAGAATGCCGCGAAAGGGTTCAGGGTGGCGCCGAGGTCACGCAGGATCTCGACGCGCAATTTTACTGCGAAAGCAGCAGCGCCGTAGGTTGAAGTGAAGACCATTCCATGATACCCCGGCGATGGCTCCGTGAACGAGGGGAATCGCCCGGACTTGGTCCAGTCGAATTTTCCGCCATCGATGACAACGCCTGCGATGGTGTTGCCGTGGCCTAGGATGGCAAACTGCATTGAACTCACTAATATTCACATGAGAGTTTCTACAGACGTCACGTACCGCTGATCCATTTTGTAGCGCTGTGCACAACGATATCGGCACCATAATCAATAGGGCGAATGAGATAACCTAATGGGGTTGTTAGTCAAGCGACTAAAATTTGGTCTGAGGAGCATTTACCTCCCATTCCAAAGGCTTCACAAAACCAGATTAGATACCAAATTTTGTAACGATAAAATATAAGGAGACTCACTGTTGTCCACAATGAGTGGTATGCCATGGTCATGTGCGACCTTTGCAATCTCAGGAAGGGGCGCAACGTTGTACTTCGGGTTCCCGATGCTCTCAACGTAAAGTCCCTTCGTATTTTCATCGATTGCCGCTGCGAATGACTCCGGCTGGTCGTCCGGCACAAACTTGATCGTAATGCCGTACTTTTTCAAGAGGACTTTGAATTGGTTGTACGTCTGTATTGTTAAGGTAAATTAAAACAATGCAAAAAATTATGCCGGCGACGTGCTCACTCCACCGTAAAGCCAGGACGTCGAGACGATGTTGTCGCCGGAGCTGGCAATTGTGGAGATGGCCATAAACTGTGCGGCATGGCCGCTAGACGCTGCGACGGCTGCGATGCCTCCCTCGAGCGCCGCGATCCGCTTCTCAAACACGTCAACCGTGGGATTGCTTATCCGTGAGTATATGTCAGCTACAACAAAGTTAGCAGTTATATATGAACATGTTTTGAGCTAGCCACCATCTGTCCGCAGTCCGAACACGTCGGCAGCATGTTGGGTGTTGTGGAAAACATAGCTAGAGGTCGCATAGATGGGGGGTGCGCGAGACCTTGTCTGCGAATCAGGCTCCTGGCCGGCGTGTATCTGGAGCGTGTCAAATCCGGGTTCTCTATATGTAAGACGCGCTTAACTCTGCCTTAAACGTGAATGTATTAGCACTCACTTGTGAAACTTGTGCGTCGACATTGCTGGGCTATGATGCCCGTTGTGCTCGATGAGTACCAGTGTGCGATATCTATCTTCCCGGCACATTTTATACTTTCACCGACGTTACGCCATTCCTGAATCTCATTCAATGCTAGAATGGATGTAGAGCGAGTATAGACCATGTTGGCATTGAGTAGACTAGACCGCAATCGCAGCCGTATGCCCACGACCGAGTGAATAGAGGATATAATTGCGGTCGTTCTCGACTTCGCAACTTCGGCAAGCAATTTTTCAGCGCTGCCATTAGCATCGGTGCTATGCGGAGGGCATGGGATGAAGAAGACATCAGAAGAAAGAATAGATACTGTCGGGGATGCTGTTCGGATTGGTTCGGATCGTTTGTAGTTTTAGCTAAGTCGTTCGAGACGGGACAAGACTCAAGTATTTAAAGTCGCCGAAGTCACTGTTGCACCAACGCGGTTTAATGAGTGCACAGAGATCGTAAAGCACGGATCACAAGGCCCGAGTTGGTGCGTGGTTACTCAGTATAGTAGGACAGATCAAACAACAAAAGCAGGATATGAACATTACAGGGCCGTATGAGCTGGGAAGCAGAAGTCGACGTGCCGCCCTTCGTGCGATCTGAAAGCTTCCGGCACAAATAGCCTGATAGTAGAATTACAAGCTCGGAACCTCTGAGAAAAAGCAGCTGTGATGATTGGGCTGCGCATAGGAGAGTTTGCCAAGCTCAGCCAGCACTGCGCGTATTTCGTCGAGGAAAGTGACCGACTCCGAGTTCGAGGAGAAACACATGTTATGTAATAAACGCGTACGCCAACTCGACAATATACACATGACGTAATTGGACACGCGTTCGGCGTGCCTCCTCCACCAACACCACGCTCGACGTCGACGACCGATAGAGCTGGACTAGACAGCAGCCTGTAGACATGCCACCAACGCCAACCACAAAGAGCACTGAAAAGTCATCGCCCATAAACGTCAAGTTGCTCCTTATTGGAAACTCGAGTGTTGGAAAGAGCAGCCTCCTCCTTCGCTTCTCCGATCAGCAATGGCTCCCTGAGGATGAAGCCAGCGCGACTATCGGAGTCGACTTCCGCGTCCATAAGATGGATGTTCAGGGAAAGAAGGTCAAATTGAGTATATGGGTGCGCGAACCGATATGTACTATAGTTATGGCGTTGAAACTAAAGGGGTGAACAAACGAATGAATGCAGGACACGGCGGGACAGGAACGCTTTCGAA
Source organism: Phellopilus nigrolimitatus (assembly GCA_021029095.1). Taxonomy (NCBI): domain Eukaryota; kingdom Fungi; phylum Basidiomycota; class Agaricomycetes; order Hymenochaetales; family Hymenochaetaceae; genus Phellopilus; species Phellopilus nigrolimitatus. Next base: position 41,769 of record JAJOHG010000048.1, on the reverse strand, counting down.
CCATCACTTCCTCATACTATCGCGGTGCTCAAGGCATAATATTAGGTCAGTCCTCTTTCACACTTTCTTTTCAAAAAAGTCAGTGTTTCATACGCAGCGTGCAGTGTACGATGTTGCGAATCGCGAGTCATTCGATGCACTCCCGCGGTGGTACTCCGAACTTGAAACGTACGTCTCCAGCTCAGTCATCAAGATTGTCGTCGGAAACAAAGTGGATAAGGTGTGCCTTTTCATCTTTTCATCTTCCACTTTTTCCCTCTCTAAGAGCACTTCTCAGGAATTCTCGCGGCAAGTCTCCACAACTGAAGGCGCCGCCTTTGCTGAGCGCATGGGATCGCTCTTCGTCGAGGCGTCCGCAAAGACTGATGTTGGTGTACGAGAAGCTTTCACGGACGTCGTTACGCGCATTCTCGATACACCGGAGCTTTGGGCTCCCGTCAGCAGTGTTACGCCCGATCGCAAGGTCGTCCTCGGTGGTGCCCAAGGTCGCAGCAGGAATGATAGCCAGAGCATGCCGGGAGAAATCGGCGACGAAGCGGGAGGATGTGCGTGCTAGAGTAATGGATGACGCCAAATGCTTTTCGGCTGCCTGCTTAATGTCCTTCTGAATCACTTAGCCCCTGACGGCCTCAGGAGCCTCATGCTTCACCACCGATGTCCTGCTTTTCCATACAGTTGCTTCATCGGACCACTTGGCTATTATGGCCTCGCACATTACTTCCGAAACGACCCGGGTTCTGATTCTTCGCCATCGTTTCTTGCATACACTGCGATATTGTATTCAACTTCTGACATACCCATCGTAATCTGTATACGTATGCGCCCGTCTAGCATTCACTCATTTTTGTACATTGACAATGCACTTATCACTGGCATTTCTTCTCCGTACCCGATCCTTCCCGTCGAGCCATCGTCATTAGACTTCGATATCGCGGGATCGCTCTTCGTTCGTTGAGCTTCCGACCAGTAAAATCCAGACCGTTTCTCCTTTTGCTTCAAAAGATCTATCGGAATTTAGCCCGAATCGTTGGACAAGGTGCGCGTGTGTTTTGGCTTATCCACTTGCGCAACTCTGAGTAACACAAACCTCCTTTAACGCCAGTTACAATGGGAGGAAGCGCATTTCGTCCACTTATACATTAGCGCAGCCAATCGTAACATTTCGGAAGAAACGGCGCCTTCAACGTACATGTGCATGCCTTGCAGGATTGCACCATGGCTCCAAGTTAAAACTATCGAGTGAAGTCATCCTCGTTATTCATTGATTTATGACCAGTGTCGCAAATACCGATCGCTAGTAAAAGCAACACAAAGAGACAGGTTTCGATATACAAGCCAACGGACAGTGTATACGGAGACCGTGGAAGGCAAGTGCAGAAGGGCACGGAAACATGCGAGAACAGGGATGTATTTTCTGATTCACTCCTGCTTCTCGGGCCTCAGCAACACCCATATTGCTGCTGTACGGTCCAGCTGACGAGCAGGATTTCCCAGTGGCGCAAGCTATCCTCCACGCAACTCTGAAACGGCCCCGTCGGTGAATCACGTCTGATTCTCTGAGCCGAATTCGCCTGGGTTACGGGAATTATCGGGAGAGCGTTCTGAAAATCGGCTTGCTCATGTCAGACAAAAGACACAGACGCCAGAAGCAGGAGAATGTTCCGACTGCCGTCTTGCAATCTTGAACGAATGAAACCTGCCGGAGGCTCCAATGCAACTGGGCTGATTGTAGTTCACAACAGGAACAGCGATTGCGCGAGTTGAAGAATCTCCACAAAAGGTCATAGGCGTCAGAGTCATAGACGTCAGAAGTCGATACTTTCTTCTGTCAAGACTCGAGAACGGAATGACTGTACGCAAGCAAGCCGTTGATCATATTTGAAGTTTTCATAATGCAATGAGAGTTGATTCGACTTGGATATGTATGCCAGACGTGGAAAAGTGGCCTCTTCTTAATCTGTCCGCGTTCACTGTTCTCTAGAAGCAACCGTTTTGAGCACACTTGAGATGCACAGCAATTCTCAACGTCGGCGAGGTGGCATTTCTATGAGAATATTCTCGAGCTAGTCAAACTCCAGCTTCTCTCTGCACTGTGACTACTAGGCACTGGACAAGCTACGCGTATGACTTCAAAGAAGTGATTCCAATCAGGCAGTGACAGTCGAAGAACTTGCGGTATAAGAACAGCATCAGAGTCCGCGCCGTAGCGCAACTGGCATCTCCCCCTTGCGATATGGATCCCGGTGCTTACGAGGACCTCAAGAACAGCCGCAACTACACGTACCGCTACTGTATCTGGACAATAAGCCCACCTTCCTCCTTCTCCATGGCTTGCCATCGACGTCCCTCGCCTGGCTATCTGTCGTTGCGTTCCTCAAGAAAGAGGGATACGGACTCCTCGTTCCCGACCTCCTCCTGGGGTGCGGGGGCACTAAAAAGCCGACGCAGTATCTGCATTGATGTTATGCACGATAGGTTGACGTGCTTGTTTACTTTTGCTTCGCAGTTCGACTCATTCTACACGGTAGCGTTTGGTGAAGATCCAAACATTGCGCGCGACAACCTTTGCGTCGAAGATGCTCTGGAGAAATGGCTTCTGTTTGACAGGAACGACGGAAATTGCTCCGTACATATCCGATGAAGCAAGAACTCTCCACTGCCTCTTGAAAAATTTCTTGGCTTTTCACCTCCTGCCATAGCTTGGAGCTAGGTGGAAAGAATCCGTCTTGAAAGGGGGCGGTCTCTCCGCTCCGCTATGCTAGTACAAGGCTTTTTTACAGAACCATACACCGAAGGACGACGCTGGCAAGCATTCCAGTTTACATTTTTGCTTCCCCGTCCAAACGCTCATGAGATGTGCTTAACTGTGTTAAGAAATTCCAGAAAGTAACACCGTCGTCAACAAGTCTGCGTTCTTCGGCGCTGCGCTCAAAGACCCGCCGGTCCCAGCTGTACAGAACAAGGCTGCGACAGCCGAGTTTGCCAGTAAGTTGACCGTGGTCGACTTCGACACGGATCGCTGGGTTATGTTCGCTGATCCGGAGGACGTGAACGTCGAGCTGGCAAAATGGTTTCGAAGCTTGAACCTATGAACATGAAATGTTTTGCATTGCGTGAATATGGCATATCTTGATACAATATTCATTTTAAGTCGAGGCGGCAGAACGTCATGAATTATTCAAGAATTAATGTGCGCATTGAAATAATAATAGCAAGAGCTGCTAGACGGATTGAAACAGCTTGAAGTTACACCTCGGTAGCCTCATCTTACTTTCCGTCTTCGAAGACTCTCCTCCTTCAGCAAGTTACGTTTGGGCTCTTCTTTGTCTTCAATGAGAAGCCAGAGCTCCATCTTCTGGACGATGAAATATTCGGCTGCAGTGTGGAGACAAGCGATTTGAGAGCCTGCTTCAAGCTTGGTCATGTATGTAGCGGTGGAGTACATGTATTCAAGAAATAAATGCCTTAATCAAGAGTGCTTACTGTATAGGATTAATAGGAAGAATTGTAGCGCAGAAATCAGTACGCGAAGTGGGGAAAGAAGCCACAACCACGTGATTCGGCGCGGAAAGCCGAAATCAAGATATATTTTCTTTTCCATTCGATTTTCCTCCTCTAGGCTCTAGCTACGCACATGCGCCCTTCGTCCGCCCTCTTCTCCAAGTCGGGTTCCTCGAAGCAGTGGCTCTCACGACACGCGCGCGATCCGTACGTCAAGGCCCGCGCGCAGAGCGCCGGCGCGGACACGCACACGCAGTTCCGCGCACGCTCCGCGTATAAGCTCCTACAGCTCAACGCGCAGTACAACCTCTTTGGCCGCGAGAAGACGCGTGTCGCGATCGATCTCGGCGCTGCCCCGGGCGGATGGAGCCAGGTGCTCGCGAACGCGCTTGGCGTGTCCCGCCCACCGCCGCCCCCCGCGCTGCGTGCGCCCGGCTCGAGCGGGGACGCTGTCGAGGCCATCCTCGCGCACGCCCCCGAGAGCGCGTGGACTGCAGGGCTTCCCGAGACGTCCCCGGAAGGGGGCGAGGGGAAGAGGGGTGGGAAGACGATCATCGCGCTCGATATGCTGCCCATTGCGCCGCTGCGGGGCGTGCGCACAGTGCGGCAGGACTTCCTCGCGGGCGGTGCCGCGCTTGTCGCATCGTTGCTCCCGACTGCGGACACAAAGGCAGATCTCATTCTCTCCGACATCGCGCCGAACATGTCAGGGAACAAGACGCGCGATACTGCGGCTGGACTCGAGATCTGCCAGGCGGTGTATAGTTTTGCGGCACGGCACCTTAGGGCCGAAGAATATGAAGGGGACGCGAAGGGCGGGCATCTCGTGTGAGTTCTCAAAAGTTATGAGAATGTTATTTTTTGATGTCTGATGTGGCGCAGATTAAAGCACTTTGCGAACGAGGCGACGAAAGCCTTCCGCCTTGACGTGCTCAAACCTGTCTTCCACAAGGTCCACATCGTCAAGCCCGATGCAAGTCGCTCTGAGTCCCGCGAACACTATTTTGTATGCAAGGGTTTCAAAGGTGACGAAAGATCTGACGCTGGAAACGAAGAATATCTCGAGTCGTGATGTGTTTCCACATACAACTATCTGGATTGCGAACGCCGCAGATACGACCGCGCTGTTTCGAAGAACACTCCGTTAACCAGTTGGTCGCGTCCCGCGAACGACGGGTCCAATGGCCGCCAACCACTTTGAAAGCAGGACCGCGACGTGACGGTTTATATATGATGCTTGCGAATTCGCACAAATGCCATCTGGAGAAGGCCCTGCTTGGTTACTTTGATTATCATTGCCAATAATGACGGGGATGTCTATCGGCAATGTAATATCGGAGGGCCTCCCTCGAGGACGCCTCTGGTACTACAATACTAGAAACATAGGATGTTAGGACATAGTTTTAACCCTTCGTCTATGTAGCCAAAGTGAATTGGTGGTGAAAATACATATTTTGAGCTAAGAGCTACATAAACTAGGCAGGCGTGGGAATGCGCCTTTCCTGCAATTGACATCCATGACCTCCAACCCGACGCAGGGGCTGTTCCCCGGTTACAAACACGTCGATGCGTTTGGGGCCGACGACGAGTACGAATCTGACGAAGTGGAGGAGTGCTACGTTACGCTCGACCTCGGGAGTGTCGAGCAAACACTCGTGCCGAGCAGCGCGTCGTACCGACTCATTGTATGCATTTATTTTCTCTTTTTATGACTCTGTCTTATGCAATGAATAGGGCCTCGACACGCCTACGCCCTTTCTCCAACTTTCGGGGACGGTCATGAGAGGGCAGGTCCGGACGCTGCTTGGCACGGAGCTCATTTTCAAGGACGCCTCTGGTGCGCCCCCCTTCTATCCATTTATTTGTTTATTTACATGGATTTGCGGTGGCAGAACGCGTTGACGCAGCACGCGAACGCGACAACGCTGTGCAGTACGTCGCCCGCACCGAGAGGCGCGTGCTTTTCCGCGAGGTTGAGCTCAAGCCGAAGAAGGACGCCGCTCCGCCCCTCCCTGCCGTCTCGTCGTCCGTACCTGTTCCAGGAACAGACGCTGCTTTTATTCCGGAGCCGGCGGGCACAGTCGATGCGGCCTTGCAGCAGAGTGCGGCGGCCAAGGCAGTCACACCGGACGCAACTGTGGGAGACGCCGCGTCGGCGTCGGACCAGGAGCAGGCAGTGGACGTGGATAAGTGAAAAGCCGCGTGCACACGATCAGCATCGCACTGCACTCGGTTGCACTAGCACTTTGGCTGTAGGTTTGACGCCAGCTCGACCATCCTTCTCGTGGTAGCCGCCTTCTTTATTCGTGGAACACCGTGTCCAGTGCTGACTTCAAATATGGAGCGCGGTCGGTGGCGATTGCTTTGTCGATGTATGGTTTATGCTCGTGAAACGTTTGCCACGCTCACCTGCTCATCGCAAGCCGTATAGCATTTGCGTAGAAGGCGTTGAAGAAAGATTTCCTTCTGTATAGGTGATACATGTACATATAGTTACTTACAGTATTGTGCAGTATATGATATTTCCTTTCATGCGCCATATGAGTCATTCAGATTACTGAAAGCATTGAATTGCTGAGGGCTTTGACAACGCGAACGTCACGCTCTTCATTTGAAATGAGAGCCGAGCTGCGAAGGCTCCGGCGGCGGAAAGCACTCACCCCGCTTCGCATCCAATTGTTGTTTTCGATGCTTTTTGCCATCGAAGTCTCTATCATCGATTTACCTTGAAACACCAATATAAAGTTTTATTTGCTACACGTATAAGGACGTCACAGAGAAAGCCGGCCAAGTATGCCATTTCAATGCATTCTATTGGTAAATAAAGTTATACCTAGAGATCACATTTAGGATGATGAACCTATTCAAAATGGTAGGAAACTTACCGGGAAAGCAGATGTGGGATTGCAGAAAGTTGAGGACCGTACCTGTAAGAGCATAAGCACCTCTAAAAAACTGAGTAAGAAGCTGTTACATACCGAGCAGCATTATCGTAAAGTTCAAAAAGAGGGATTGCGAGAAGCTTCATGTTTTTTGGGACAGCAAGAACTTCTATACAACGTCACAAGGTATCAGGTATCAGATATCGAGAAACAAGCAAGTAACGAACTTTTCTCCGGCATCTGAACCAGAAAGAGTTTCTTGCATTCTTTTGGCTTCGTGATGTGCGCTGGGATGAATGGATACTAGAGTTACAGACAACCATAATTAGCACAATACGAAAACAACAGGTATGCCTGGCGCACCATGAATGTCTCAAAGTTCGGTCTCTGCCATTGAGCAAGACAGTCGCCAATCTCCCAGTCATTGTCAACACCATGCGATGAGTTAAATTGGCGAGATTCGGAGGGCGGCGCAAGGCGTTCGTCCAGTCGGCGCTTCAGTCCTTCGATCTCATCCTCACCAGGCTTAAGATAATCACCCGGACTTCGATAAGAGCGTAAGCGCAATATTTGAAAAGTAAGGAGAAGACGCACAGTTTGAAGAAAGCATTCGCAATTTGCAACATCAAAATGTGTGGATGTCCGTGGTCGTGGACTACCAGGATACCCTCGACCGTGCGCCTCATTCCGAAGTCCTCATAGTTGTTCTGAAGCCGCTGGAGGCGAGCTGCGACCGATGGATCCTCTTCAGGTTGAGCTTCCTTTGTGCTAGTTGAACGTGGAAAAGGTAAGCGGAGTTCGTAGCTCTGAGTTTGCATTGAGCCAACCTAAAAGTGAAGTTCGACAGCGGGTATCTGGCGAAAAGGACAGAATGTTAGCTGCGAAGAAATAGCATAGCCAAGACAAACTCACAGAGCAATCGTGTTCGACATATTCAAATGCGAGAAGAACGACAAAGACTCGGACGACGAGCAGCTGTCTGACGTCGTCGCGTCGACCGTGATTGTCACACGCGCCGTCACGGTGGCTTTGCCAACACTTTGGCAGGCAGCTGGCTTTCCTTTCATTAGTTCTTACCTACCCTCACAGTGTCCTGTCGTCGTGCAGAGCCTGCGATGAATGCGCTCGCTGGTACCCGCCTGACCACGGCGACGCTACCTCTGCATCCGCATGTGCTGTTGAGCGGCAGCGAGCGCATCATGGAAGGGCCCTTCGGCATCGTCACGCAAAATCTGCTAAGCCTCGGGTCGTGTCCTATCGAGAATCTCGCAAATTCACCAAAGGCAGACCTTGAGGGTTTTGATCTTCCATATGTCTCTCCACAACTCGATATTCCTCCTAATTCGTCTCAACCACCGCCTGAAGCAGGGTCGGTGTTTTCGGACGAAAAGGAGAGGACTTCGGATTCTATGCAGTTTGTTGCCCAGCTCCATCAGTGTTGTCTACAGACGTTTGGTAACTATGAAGGCTTGAAATTTGAGTTCATCGAGGAGGATGGTCCTGATCGTAAGTGCTTTGTCCATGTCTGCTTCGGCATGATCTCTTTCTTCATGTATTTCCGATGATGAATTATACCGCATGCATCTTCGAGCTCTTGCCTGGCTTTGATCTTTACTTGTCCATTGCGAAGAGCGCACTCTGTTGCGAGCTTGTATCACTGGACAAAGCCTGATGTATTTCTCTTTGGCAGTTCCTGCTCCCTGATGCTAAAACACCTTTCATCGACTCGTTCTCCACCAAAAGCCATTCAACATATTATCCGTTTCAATTCGTTCTAACTCTTCATCCTCTCTCTTTTCCTTGTTTCTCAGACAAGCAATGCATCTTGACAATAACAAGGCCAAATGGGATGACGCGTTCGTATAAAACTGTGCCTGAATTCTCGCGCAAAAGCGATGCGAAGGCTCGAGTTGCAGCCATAGCGGTGGAGATGGGGGCGGTAGATTTCATCTTATACGGAAATAAGGACAACTCGAAGTCTCGTTCAACGCTTGTCCTCGCTCCTCTCGATGGCAAAATGGTCAAACAGGATGTCAAAGTCAAGGAGGAAAGCCCCGTCATCGACTTGACAGATGATGAATCGAGCAAGCAAATACAGGATTGCTGTGTCGAGTGGAGAGCTGGACTGGTGCAACCTCGGTGGATCTTCTTCACCGAAAATAAGGCGTCTTCAGGTAAGTCTTAACCACGCGTTGAAATCCGCCTAAACTAAGCTTTCGTTAGCATTCGGCTGTGCTCTCGTCGTTGAGCTATCAACCCACTCGCAACGTGTCTATTCTGTTAGCGCGACCTATGATACAAAGTCTTTAGCGAAGAAAGAAGGCTCTGAGGCAGCGATCCGAGAAGGTGTTTTAGATTTCATCAAGTTCGGAAACGGGCAAACCGAGCCCGCTACTGCGCTTGCTGAGACACTTGATAATGCGAGCATCAAACGGGAGCCGGAGTTCGAGAAGAAGGGTCGCTCAAACGCTGTCTCTCTTCAAACGTTCTTCGATAGCCTCCCAAAGCCGTTTCCTGAAAATATTACTGAGAAGTTGGTATCTAATCTGAACGCTCCTGGAATACTCAACACGACCCTGCAACTTGCGAAAGGGGCACGACTTAATCTTCAGTTTTACTTCATCAATGAGAATGGCTGTGAGTCGGTATAGTAACTTGTGCTCGAAGAACGCGATATTCATTCATTTTCTTCTAGTGCACGGATGTATCATTCGATTGACACGCCCTGGGGAGACGAAGACATACATTTCAGATCCCAGATTTTCGAAGCGAGCAGATGCGAAAGCAGCAGTATGCTTCCTCGCCATATCGCAAGGGATTAACCAATACATCCGATCTGTTGCAATCGGAGTTGAGAATAGGATCACTACTGAAATGCGAAAGAAGGCAAACGAGCAGATTCTGCCCATCCTCGGATCTGAGTACGCGAGGCTTAGACACGGTATGCATCCAACGTACGAGTATGCTCACGATGAAGGAGGTGCGCAGCCGATTTCGAATTTCGACTTGCTTTTAATGAATTACTAATACACGTCATGCTTGAAGCTTTCGGTTGCACTATGATACTTGCTCTTTCAGACGATCCGCAGTTGGACGAAATGAGAAAATGGTCCGTCCCGACCGAGTACCGGACGAAGACAGATGCGAAAATCGCCGTCGTATATCTCGCTGGTCAAGAAGCAATCGAGTTCTTGCGCTTTCATGGAGAGCCCATCCCTCTAGATCATGATCCATTCAAGCCGTACAGACGCGCTGTGCAAAACGCAGAGAAAGGCAAGAAAGAAGTTATGTCTCCGGTGAGGAGTTCGACAGCAACTGAGCAGCGTTCGAACGTCACAAAGCGGCCTGTCCTTTCGACCAGCGGTCTGGTAAAACTTGGTTTACCGATTCCTGAGACGAAGGAAGGGACGATGACGCGTCAAAGAGAAGAAACCATAAGCACGAGGTGGACACATGACAAGTATCAGGGTATCAATCAGTTCTCGAAACCGTCCAAGGGGCAGCCGTCAATTACGCGCCATCTGCTTCCTCTTGCGCCTACCCAACCTATAGCCGGTCCTAGTGAGCCTCCTCATCCGCCGTGTAGTCAGCCACCCCAGCGCGCAGTGCCGTATAATGACGTTCTGGCGGCAGCAACGGCTGTCATAGATCGTCTCACCAACTCATCTGTTACCGATATCGCTACTGCTGCTGCCGTATCTCCTTCTCAATATCCACAACCTCCCCAATGCTCGCCGTCGCCACCTTCCCAGCTTTCCCCTGGGGCTCCTCCATCTCCACAACATTCCCCTCCTCGACCTCCTCCAGCCCCTAAGCACGCTCCCCGTGCTCCTCGTAATTATTCACAACCTCCTCCGCCCCCTCCTTCTGTGGCTCCTCCACCTCCGCCTTACACGCAGCATCCTGGTCCTCAGCCTCGTACGTACCAGAAGCGACCTCGTGCTCCACTTCCTCCTCGAGCACCTCATCGCACTTCGCAACCTCTTATCCCGCAGCAGCCTCTCACCCCGCAGCAATCGTCACCATTTTCTGTTCCTCCGCCACCCCAATATCATCCTCCGCAACCATCACCTTTCCAGCCTCCTCAACACCAGTCTCCTCAACAATTCTCGGCCTACGGTGCTCTGCCTCAACCTCATTCACCCCAGGCACCTCAATTGCCACAATCCCAACAACATCCTTATGGCACTAATCCTTACGCTCCAGGATTTGCGCAAGCAACTTATCCATTTCCTGTTCAGCAACTACCTTCTTATCCTCCGCCTGCAAACGCTTACGCTATACCAGCTACGCCTCCGTCTACACCTGGTTTCAGTGTCGCTGCATATCCTGCATATGCAGCTTATTACACCGACCCTCGATATGCTCAATACAGTATGGCAATGCCATACGCTGTCCCCATGCCGCCTACTCCAGGGTTTTCATATCCTACTCCTCCCGCGACGGCCGTGAGCCCCGGGCAGTGGGGCCCTCCTGCTCCTGCTCCTGCTCCTGCTCCTGCTCCTGCTCCTGCTCCTGTGACTCCTACCCCTGCGACTCCCACCCCTGAGACTCCTGTTCCAGCCCCTTCTCCTGCTGCTCCCGCTGCTCCTACCAGTATCCTGATACCGCCTGTCAATACCGTTGGACAGACTGAGAAGGCCGGATCACCGACAAGAACAGCTTCGTTCAGTGCGGGCAGCGATCGCCAGAAGCGACCACGCTCCCGGGAAAGATCGCCGGAAGACGCACAGCAACACAAGAAGCAGAGGTCAGAGTCGTCACTACCGCCGCAGGCTGTAAGTGTCAAACGGGAGTCGAGTAGCGCATCGCCTGCCCCGCCGACGTTCGTGCCTGCCTCGAACGCAACGTCCAGCGTCGGCCAGCTTATTAGTGAGTATTCTCCTTTTATATACCTTGATTTACTCGCTTACCGCAATTGCGATGATCAAGAGTTCTGCGGTTCCGAGGGAATCCCATACCCCGATTTCGGCGCCAAGCAGATGAAGAACGAACATGGGGAGGATGTTTACAAGGTCTGGATCGTCATGGGCAAGGAACGGCTTGAATTGCCGAGTGTATTTTCGTCGGAGAATGAAGGGCGTCAGCGCGTGGCTAAGCAAGTACTCCAGCGGCTGCGATCGCAGTCACGCGTGACTGAGATAATTTAGATGTAGGGTATCCTGACGACCTGAACGACTGATGATGCGTTTCTTTTATTTTACTAAGTTCGGGATTCTGGCATTGATGTTACTTACAATTTACTTACTCACGACACAACGTTGCTTTGATTTCAATCCTCGCACTTCGATCAATACTCTTGGTCAATACATGACAGATGATTATTTGGGGTTTGTTATAATACATGTAATTCAGGTCCAGGGATGGAAAATAAAATAAGGTACTTCGTCACACTGATTTGCGTTTCGACATCCTATACCATCACCTTAGAGCAACCTGCTTGTCCTTTGCACCCTCGTACAATCTTATTGCAGAGCGCTGGCAGCAGCAGGAAGTTAAGCTGCTCGTCATCTAAGATAATATCATGTCACGAAATCGGGGTTACCATCAAAGGAAACGATATATGGCGAGGCACAAACTGCATTCTGCTGCGTCATTCTGCGGACCGGTACTAGTGATACCCCTCAAAATGTGTTAGACTCAAAAGAAAGCGTTCGCAAGACGGTGTTGTACCGCCATGCCATCGGCACCTATAACAACCTTATATTTGTTACAGAATATAAAGAGTGGCCTCGTTTGTGTGTTAAGGCCTTTCAACGGTCTGCCTGAGCCCTTTCTTCCTCCCTGCCTGTGAGCGATTCACCCGCCCCGTCTCTCGTTACCCACTACGTCAAAACACACACATAAATGAAAGCGATGGGCTGCAACAATCTCAGCTGCCGTCTTATTCTCGTGGCTACCCTCGTGGTGGCCGGTGCAGTCGCAGGTGCCTCGAAACCATGGCCCTCTGCGTCGCACACGCGGTCCTCGAAAGCTAGCGCAACGCAATCTGTTTCTCGCGCATTGTGTTCTGAAAACGCAGTCCAGTGCTGCGCGGATGTTGTCCATTCAAACAGCACGACAGCGACATCAATACTCAGCAGACTGAGTGTGGTCGTGCCGAAAAACGTGGACATCGGATACAATTGCACAACGTTGAGTGATGAGGATGTTTCCGGTGGTTCTTGGTGCGCTTCGATTTATTCTTGGGACGAAGACACGTCAACTGACGCTTATCCTTCTTCTCACCAGCGATAACTCCGTTGTCTGCTGCCAGACTGTCTACAGTAGGCTGGCTTTGCACTTGAGTCCTTGATATTTCAAGCTGAACAAAATTTATCCTTTGCATTTGATAGATGCTACTGTAGGTGTGAACTGCACCGACATTGCAGTAGCCCCATGATAGCCCTCAAAGCAGTTGCCTTGTTTCACGACCGTTCTGTCGTTTATGCCTTTCCGGACGATCAAAAATTCCCGCTTGCATCGGACCATGGACATTTTTTTTCCACATTAGCGAACCCTCCCCACTCCTCTTCTCCCCTTTCATGCGGACTACACGCGGCTCCACCTGGACATTTTTACACGCTCCCCGGACATCTAAGCCCTTTCTGTACGCAACGAAATCACGACCCACTGTACTCGTTGCTGTTTTACTATGTCGCCTGACCGCCTTGCTATCCTAATCTTGATGCAATGCAATTTATACAGGCACCACCCACTGAGTTTTCCAAATGCAGATGCATCTCGCCTGCTTTAGTACAAGTCGATCATTTCATGTACAGTGTGGGAACTTCCGACGAACACAACGCGTCGCGTCGTCCGAGCTGACAACCTTCCACCTCTTGAGTTTCGACACTCCTCTGTCCAGTGGATTTCTTGCTCAACTACTCGCATACATACGGAAAGACTGGATGCATCGCTCGTCAACTCGAAAAGAAGAATCGCGCGCCAGCTCACGCGGTGCCGTGCCACCCGGCAGAAAGGCACACGCGCACGGTAGTGCAGACGTCGGTCCTACTTCGCCGACAACAGAAACGGTCCGAGGGTCGGAAAAACGGTCTAAGCCATCAAGAACCATATCAGAAAGGAGGGCGAGGCCGCTGATATCGTCGACGAACACTGGGTTGCTCGTGAGCGACGTTTTACGAGGTGATGCCACGACGCGCGCGTCAAGCGCGCAAAGCCAGCGCAAAATGTGGAGGACACAAACGCCCATACCGCCGGATGGGGATGACGACTGGTCCGATGATTTGGACGCGCCTCCCGTTCCAATGATCAAGGACAAAAGCCCAGCGCGGGCTCGCACACCCTCCGCTGGTGACTCACGAAGCAGAGCCAAGTCGGAAGAAAGAGACGCATCGCTTGACAAGCGTCATCAAGAAACATTTCGGCTACCACGTCCGCATTCTCGTTATGTTACTTCTGTAGGCTTCCCGCCAAGTGCGCACCAGGATAACCTAGCAGACGACGACCAAGCTATTGAATGTATATCCTCGGGCAAGCTCTCTACTGCTTCTCATATGTCTCACGACTCGAAGGCTCGCGATGCTCATCCAGATGGACACATCTCTCGAGGTCGATCTGACTTTACATCGCATAGTAAGCCGAAGGTATCGCAGCGCAGACGCTCGTGGGGAAGAAGCAAGAAGGAACATGAGGAGCCGACTGAAGAAGAGTCAAACTACAAGAGAGCTAGTAAGCTAGGACTTCCGAAGCTTGAGAAAGACCTGCTGCCTAGCCTTCGGGACACCGTTCACAGAATGACCGGCTCTACTAGACTATCGGCTGAGGACTCGACGTATCTACGAAGTTCAGAAACGACGGGGGTCGCTCATAACTTGGTTGATACGCTTGTTCCACCGCCTACGCGCGACAAATCCGCATCGCCTGCGCTTTCGTCCCTTCGATCGCCGACTTCTCCTATGCCAAAAGAATCGACTCCTGTCAAGGCTCATTTAGCTAAGGATCAATACTACGATTGTCCGCGAGAAATGTCCGATATCTTGTCTCTGGAGTATCCAACACGCACTCGTAAGCCTCTTTCGGTTTCTTCAGGACAGGATGCTGTTTCATTCTCGCCTGGTTCGTATGTAACAATATATAATTGAACTCTTGTTCATTCTATGATTTCGCAGATCCGACGTACGCCCCAAAGCACGCGGAAAACTCAGGCGCAATCGGCAAGAAGGCCGTTCAAAGCCAAATTCAAGACCTTGAACATTCCGTTTCCAAGTCAAGGTCAACCTTGAAGACCTCACTGAGAACACCTCGCCCGATTGTCGTACAAGAGCTTTCGCCGAACATAGATGCCGATGGTTCTGCTTCGGAACCCACGCTTAAGACGCCACGAGCACGGTCTTCGTCGGCGGCACATACCAATCCTTTTTTGTCTGTTGACGCCTCTCCGGTAAAGAAGACGTCACCGACCATTCCTTCACCGAGTCAGAGATCTCGAACACCCTCGTCTGGTATACGTCCGGAAGAGACTCCTTCATCGTCTCAGTCCAAATATCATAAGCTTTCTAATTTGCCGTCTTCATCTTACTCTCCGACGCCAATCACAGATAAGTATAACTCTACTTCATACTCTCCTCGCTCTGCGTATGCGAGTACCAAGATATCTTCTGGCTCCAAGTCGCCCTCTGCTAGGTCACCGACGATCAACAAGGAAGACAAGCGAAATCCATCTCGTGAATGCACTCCAAAACCTTCATACGCTGCGTGGAATCAGGCTTCAGAATATACGGCTGAGGCGAATAGCAATAACGTCCATAAAAGGCTCGTCACAGACAAGCACTCGTCCAACCGACCCGTTTCTCGTGCGGTGTCTTCTCATCTATCGCCTCGACCTGACTATGTCTACGATCATCCATCATATTCCCCGCCATTTTCTCGGGGAAAGTCGCCGAGGTTGATGGTTTCTCATGTGGAGCAGTCCACCTCAGAAGACTCTCAGAATGAAATTGTACACTACGCCGTGACGCCTGAGGATTCTCATGCTCGGCGACGAAATGAGCTCGTGGACTTGGTTGCTGGACTTGGTCTAAACACAGGGCCCCAAGACTCTATGCATGCCGACGACTGTGTCATTCAGGGAGTTAACGAGACAGAACTGCTTTTCACCAGACCTCAGAGTCGTACCTCTCGGCCTCAGGAAGCTACGCACCAAGACGGCTCGTCTTCTCGTCGTTCTAGTTCCTTGAAGCGTGTATCCTTCATTCCTAAGTCAGTACCCGCAGACGTGGCTATCAGCGCGAGCGAGGTGAAAGCGACTCTTAGGCCAGACTGGGGGAATATCAACCGCGACAGCCTGATAATGCTCAACGCCGAGCGCCAGCGTGAGGCTTTCGGAATCCCGCCTTCCATCTCTAGTGTCTGCGAAGGGAATGAGATGCTCTCTTCCGCAGAAAGCAATGTGTCTTTGAGAAACCCTGTCTTAGACTCGGAGTGGGAAGGCGAGGTCAACGACGGCCTTGGACTGAGTCTAGGAGCAGAAAAGCTGTTCCACGCGCTTGGAATCGGCGCGGAAGCACATCACCCATATGAAGGTCTGTCCACTAAAGGGAATCGTACATCGTGGCGCTCTAGCATGGCCGAAGCTGAGAAGTACATCACGGAGTCTCTTCGACCTGTAAGGGCGCCCATGTCGGCAAGTTCTTCGAGCTCGTCTATCTACGAAGATGAAGTACCAGATAGGCCTTGGCAGAAGAGGGAGCGCGATCTTGATCGCGTTCAGAGCGTTAGCGGAAGCAGCATCAAGACATCCTGGCGGAAAACACTATCTCACTCCGCTTATGTTTCCTTGCTGGAGCGGCATGGCGACACTGAGATGCGCCGGCAGGAGGTGATTTGGGAACTCTGTGAGACGGAGCAAGCCTTCTTGAAGAGCTTGCGCACTGTGCTCGAAATCTTTGTTCACCCCTTGCTTGGAAAAAATCGCACATGGGTAATTGGTCTCCCAAGTAACGTCTCAAGACTCATGGATTGGCTGGACGACATTTTCCAACTCCACGCGCAAATTAGCTCGGCCCTACAGCATACACGATCATCGCAGTATCCTGTAGTTCTCCGGGTTTCGGAAACTCTTAGGACCTTCATCCCCAGACTTGAGGTTTATCAACCATATATTGTACGCTTGGACGAGGTGGTCAATGAGATAGAAATGATGATGAAGGATCCGAAGAGTGAACTCGGTGAATATTTTAGGATTAAAAGCGCTAACGAAGAGTGCGCGAATATGACGTTCAGTTCATTTCTGTGGTTGCCTTTGACGAGATTAGGGAGGTACTTGAAACATTTCAACGTAAGTCTACCTTCAGCCACCCGAGTGTTGTCAATACTAACTCAAATGTGTAGGAATTATGGGATCTCACACCCAGGTCTCATGTCGATCACTTGCCAACCTTCTCGCTGTTGCACTCGGCAACTTTAGTCGTGCGTGTTATGCGTGAGGTCAAGCTCCGCGAAGAAGAATACACATTTGTGAAAGATCTCGTATCTCGCGTCCATGGCCTTCCTAGCACTGTGCAGCTAATACGGAGAGAAAGACGGCTGGTCGCCCACGGGGCTCTGCAGCGTGTACACCTCAGCGAGCGGAGCAAAAATACTCTCGAGGATAATGCTTGCACGTCCTCTCAACTTGGACGGTCAGCGCCCTCCAAACATGGATCAGAGCGGCACGATGAGCGCTCGCGGCGCTTGGCCTCTGGTCAGCGTCGCCGAGCCAACTCCTTGGATTCTTGCCTGAACTCCGAGCTTTCTGACGCAGCATCTATGACCTCGATCTCATCTGCCGCTTCGAACATATCTCTTCGTGGAGATAGATCTATTTTGCGAAATACAGGGAGCTCAAGGGCTTGCGAAGCGGTCGACGGGGGACGAAGGTTTTCGCAGGGGAAAACCAGATTGACACCGTTATACGCGTTTATATTCACCGACTTAGCGTTATTCACGGTCCCCATATCATCTCAGTCGAAAAATGACAAGAAAACAGGCAAAGATGCATGGGAATTGCTGGACGACATTGGGATTTGTCGCGTACTCTCGGTGACCGATCATTCTGGAACACTTGGTATATTTTTAGTTAATTTACTCGACTTCCAATAGCTAACAACTGGTCTGATTATCAGGATATGACCATATGATTGGTCTGCACGTGTTACCTATGGACATCGAGAATCTCGACGCCGGTATCCTCTCCGACACATCAGCGACGTCGCTATTCGTCCACCTCCCTAAAAGCACTAGCGCAGGTTCGAAACAGCCGGATGCACAAAAACGGTGGTGGGACGCACTTGAACAGTGTTATCTTTTCACCCTACGATCGTTGTCTTTCCCGACTCATTCAGGGAGATACCTCGCGCATGGATCGGGGCTAGACCAAGAGGCAAGCACCCGGCAGACCGTCATGTCTATTCTTGCATCCGGCCTTCCTCTTCCCAAAAGCCCGTCCGGCCAAATTGGAGAGCTCGAGAAGGGACAGGCGGACGACGCTACTTTGCGGGAACGCGAGGAACGGGGCTGGTGGGCGCTGCGCTTCCAGCAGACGCTACACGAGATGCAACGAGAAGACCTTCTCCCGGCGTCTTTCCGGGAGGCGGTGTCCTCGCCTTCACCATGTCCGTCGACGCGCAAGACGGTGTCGGCACGGAGACGCCTGAAGCTGGGTAGCGGAAGAAAGTCATCTGCCAAGTAAATGTAGTTCATTCTGCTCTGCCCTCGTGAATACTTGATATACACGTCTATAATTCCTTTAGCCTAATAAAATATTCTGCATTCTTTCTTATGTGTGCGGAACGTATATATGACATGAGGAAGATCGACTGTCTCGCGGCGCAGAGACCTAGGCAGGAGTCCGCCCCGGCGTATGCGTGACTCCTAGCATCATTTGGTCTAAATCAAAGATAAAGTTGGTCTGGTCCGCTCGTAGCGTGCATCCGACAATCGATGGTCGACCGCAATCGGAGGTCTTCTGTCTTGCTAACTGTCGGCACTCTTTCTTTGCCGTCAAAATCGACGCCTTGCTGAGAGCTCGTGCACCTACCATGTCCTTGTTCTACAATATCTTAGTCACCAACTACTCGTCCAGCGTCTGACACGCTTTTCATTACATCTAATAGTGACCTCTGAGCCGGCGACAGTGCACATTTCGGCCGGCTTCCTCAAGAGGGACTATTGTGTTTCTTCTATGTATTCAAAACCGGTCGCCATTGAGGTCTAACGACATACATTACTGTCCGGCGTGTCCAGTATTTGAAAATCTGTAACACGATCTTATACAAAAATTTAAATGCAGCTGAAAGTTTTCAACTTTTGGATCGTGATGTTGAGATCGGAAGCGTACTTGCCATCGAAAGCTGCAGATTCTCCGAAACGAAATGCACGAAGGGAGCGCGATTATGTAAAGAAACGCGTGTACAAACATGCGTCAATCAATCCCTGTTCGAGCACAGATCGACGTAGTGGCTGCACTTGTCCTATCATGAGCCTCAGGCCTCGTCAGGTAAGTAAAGGATTTTTTCGATCGTACAAAACGCTCACCCCTCTCCAACCTCTCGAAGCTAGCCCAGCTCGCGAAGAACGGGACCGAGGCCGACGTCACTCGGCTCACATTGAGCATACCGACTCTCCCGCCGTCCTCCTATCCGGATGTCCTCGACGCGTTCTGCGCTCACTTCCGCAAACCGAACCCAGACGCCACAGATGAAGCAGACAGCAAGCTGAATGCCCTGATCACCGCCTGCTTCACCGGCATGCATAAGATCGTCTCCATTTACGCTAAGGACAAAAGCCTCGCAGCCATGGCTCTCAGACACTGGGACGACATCTTCAGGTGGATGCGGTACTTGCATGAACACCGCGCGAAGACGAAAAGACGGAAGAGGGACACCGAGCTGTTCGTTAGCCATTTTCTGGAGACGAACCCCTGCGGGGAGGCATTCCATAAGATCGTGCGCAGCGACGATCGTATATTCGAGTTCATCGTCCACCTATGGAGGGAAAAGAGCATTACTGGCGACGAGATTCCCTTTGCTTCGACGGCATTCATGGTCTGCTTTTATCTCAATGGCGAGAAGCACACCGAGGTACTAGACAGGCTCTTCCCCGATGCCGATGTCATCGCGAACCTCGCGCTTTCCCGGCTGCAGAAAGCCCTAAGTGCGATGCCGTTCAATCTTGACTTTATATTCGCGTACATTAACGTAATAATCATCTTGTCGATGTCGAAAACTGGGGAGAAGAGGCGTGCAATCCTGGACAAACAAAGTGTCCGAGTCATCCTGCGCACTCTGAAGGAGCTGCGAAACGCGCCCATTCAGGACTTCGTCGGACATTCCGGTTTCGAGGCAGCGGGAGGTTGTTTCGATTACATTCATCAGGTCTTGCTCCTCGACACGGGCGTCAAATGGGTCACACAAGCACTGTCATCTGGATTACTCAAGGAACTTGTCTTGTACAGTCCTCATTTCGCTTCTTTCATTCGCACAGAGTCGCCCAAGATCTTGCTAGAAAAAGAAATCCCTCCATATCTCATCCTCTATTCCGTCTTAAATCCAACCGTTGATAGCATGAAGAACATTTCTTCTGCTCAAATCCAAAATCTCGCGAAAAGCAGCGAGATCGGCTTGCGGACTTGGGATAATTTTGAAGAGGTTATTATGGAACGCGCTGCGTCGTTAGCGGTTTTTAACAAGAGTCAGAAGCGGGTTTCTTGCTGTAATGTAAGTCGATTATATTTCGATAAGTATCATATTCTCAATCTCTTTAGGCTACTTGTAGTGTTTCAGGACCAAGAAGAAGATTTCAAAAGTGCGCCAACTGCAAGGTCTCGATCTATTGCTCGAAGACGTGTCAAACCATCGATTGGAAAGAGAGGGGCCATCGCAAGGAGTGCCCCATCATTGCTCGATACAACGCAGGTGTGTCACGACAGCTATCTCAAATCTCAGGTGCATCTCCTAAGAAAAACGCGATTGTCCAGACCGCGACTTCACGAAGCGCAGGAACGAGAAATTTCTGCGGACGACCGCCATCCGCGATGTCCGCCGACACATCCCCGCTCTCCGGACGCTCGCAGCCAAAAAATATCCAGGCATACCGCTCGAGAGCCTCTGCGTCAGCATCTCATACGCCGCGGCGCGGCCTGAGATCGACGTGCACACACACCAGGACGTCGTGCACAATGCCATCCAGTCCCGCGACGGTAAGCTGTACACCATCGCGACCAACATGCACCAGAGCATGAGCGCGGGCGACGAGAACGCCAACCTGCTCCTCGTAACCTACCCGGGCGACCACTCCTCCTTCTCCGGCTCGAGTTGGATGGACACCGCGCATTTCGACACGAACTTAAGCATGCACTGCGCACGGCCGTCCCGGCTGCGGGCGGATGCTGTTCCAAGGTGCGTTCGAAAGAGGCCGGGAGGCATAGGTCCTGATGGGCGCACCCTGGAGACGACCTTTGACGAAATCGACGAGATAATTTACCAAGTCAGGAAGCATGCTTCCTCTTCTCAGGCGGCTGGTTCGAGTCAACGCACCGTGCCATGGGACTTTAGCATGTTTGAAACCGTCCTCGAAGAAAGTGGCGTAGATGACTGGCCGTTTGAGTGAAAACCAATCGTCTTACTGTAAAAATCTGTAGGCATGAATATCTATGCAATAAGCAAGGAGACTTGGATACTCGACGTAACCGTAGAGCTGGATATTCGAGATAAAGGTCGTCGCTGTTTGCATTTATGAAATCTACGATGTTCCTTTTGACAATGCTGCTCTCGCGACAGCACGCCCGGAAGCCAAAGAGGGTCTAGTATACAAACTTCAGATAAGTCTGAAAGCAGGATTGTTCGTTTCGCGTGCAAAGCCGCATTTGTGCAGCGGCGGAAGCGTACGCCACGTCAGGGCGCACGATACCAGTCAGGACGTTGGAAGCAGGCTTCTGCGGATGCTTGGGCAGCACCTCCGAATCTCTTGTGAGTGTCAGAGGCACCGAAAGGACATACTACAGTGCATAAAGGCAAAAGTCAACAAGCCGGGAAGGTCCGAATTACTTTTTTATCTACTTTTGCCACAATTATCTATGGCCTATCTGTTTATACACATTGGTTAGAGGCCATGCGTGTCTACAGATCTTGTATCGTAGATTTCTCAATTGTCGACTTTTTCTTTTTTGACCACTGAAAATTTGAAACAAATAATAATACATATAATAATTAAAATGCGTTTAAAATTGCTTAATATAGGTTATTATATAAGATAAGCGCCCAAATCTAATTTAAGTCCGGCATATTGGATGACCACTTCACATTAGCCAGTCACTATCTGACATTTCTTCTTGCCCATTTCTTCATAGGAGAGTAGAAATATTCCAGGGTAAAGTTGCAGACTCCTTGACAAACAGATATAACACGTGATTTGCTATTTATTATTATTATTATTATTATTATTTTATTTTATTCTCAAAATTTGAAACATTGTGAGAAAATCGGGAAATTGCGAGAAATTGCGTATTTTGCTTACTTCTATTAGAGAAACTAAAAAAGAAATCCGAAATTCGCAAAATTCTGGGCCCCAGCCAGTTGGTGCTTTATGGCTTTATGCACTGTAGTCGCTGGCTTTACACATCCCTGACATGCGACTCATATCTGTGTCGCCCATACTGGCCGCCGCGAGCGAGCAGATCCCTGATCCAGGGGGCGCAGCTTGCGCACAGTGTCCCACCGAAGCGCCTCGCGATTGTGTGCGGCATCCATGATGTGCCGCAACCCGCACGGAATCGTTCTCCTCACTTTCCACATCAGGAAACTGCAATTTCCTAGTAGGGGTTTAGTGTCGGTAGCTTGTGTAGATGAAGTTGCAAGATAGTCACTAGTGTTTTTAGCTGGTTTTAGCCTGATTAGTAATTTAGCTGAAGTAGCGTCTATAGCATCAATAGTAGCTGTTGATGGGTAGTATAGTATCAAGGTTAGCTGCTATAGCATAAATAGTCTGCGAGCTAGGTAGGTGGGTAGGTAGGTAGTCATTACATATAGTTCCTGGGAAGGCGACTATGAGTAGCAGCTAATCAGTTACATGCATATAACAGGTACACCTATATTTAGTTATAGTCTAACTGTGCTCCAGGTAGGGCATACCACGAGTCCCTGGAACCCGTGGGTACCCGTGACCCGACCCGGACTGCAGATCCGTATTCACGGATCACCCGTTGACAGGTGATCCGTGAGAAACGGTTTGTCACGGGTCCGGGTCGAGGATTTGCATTTTTTCAATACCCGCGGGTAGTTCATAAGTATTTAGACATTAAAAACATTATATTGAGTCTTGAGAACAATAAAAGAGAATACAATGAGGCCAGTCTGAGAGAGACGGCATGAAAGCACACAGAAGATTCATATGATGAGAATGAAAAGGGCACCGCCCACGCGCACGTCGACGGTGGCCATGTCCGTTTCGGACACTGTGTCGGAAGTGGCGGGCTCGATGCGCACGGAGCCGTGTGCGAGCGAGCCGCGCGAGAGCAGGTAGAGCCACTCGGCGCCCGCAGGGAGCGTGAAGGAGACCTGCGAATGATACGGCGGCAGCGCGTCCATTTTTTTATTGGCCAGGAAGTCTTGCGTGACTGAGTGTTGCGGCTGCGCTTTAGAGTCGGTTTGGAGGGGAGAGAGCGACGCAGGCCAGTCCGTGCGTTGAGCGCACGCGCCGACCTCGCCCCTGGCGAACTCGGGCCAGTCGGTCGCAATGCCCTGTCATTATCACGTTGGGATAGGGAAGTGCATATGAATGAAGTGAAGGAGGTGGGCTCACCCCGTGTGCGCGGTGCCTGCTGACGCCCGCGAGGTCGAGGGCGCTGCGCACGAGCATGGAGAGCATCAGCCAGATTAGCAGCGCGGCGGCGAACGCGCGCCAGAAGCGGCGCCGCGTGGGCTCGCCGCAGAGGAAGGACGCAGGCGGCTGCATGCCAGGCGTGTTTGTGTCGGGCGAGTTGAAGCTCGAGAGAGCGTGTGCAGAGTAGCCGGACTTGGCTGGGTCCTTCACGATCATCAGTCAGCGTCGAGCGTTTGGGAATGGAATGCGGGAGGCAGGACGAGTGCTGTGCGCTGCATGCAGAGGGTGGAGGGTGAGGCTTGGGCGAGGCTATAAGCTCTGTGGGAATTGCGTCGAAGATGCAGAGGCTCGTGATGAGTAGCCTGACTGCACGGAGCACAGAACCAAGTTTAATTGACATTGAGACGACACTACAGTTACTCTAAACTATATAAAGCTCCTCAAGCAACTCTGGCATGTCATCGGTGTCGGAGTCATCACCGGAAATGCTGTTGACTGTATTTACAACCTCCTCACTTGTCTGTGCAATAGCGGCTGCCATCACAGAGGTAGATAAAACATATAGAATGAACGTAGATCCCTAATATAATTGATTAATTTTATTAATAAGTTATAGAAAAGAAAGAGAAACATACCGAGGCCTTCCACGACTTCGCAACGATTGGCGGACTTGAGGATCCGAAATAAATACTGAGGAGATTGTCAATGACATGAATGACACAGGTACCGTTGAACCGTCCAGTGGGAGCGGGAAGAGCTTGTGCGAGACGGCGGGGAAGATTGAGGTCACGAGTGGTGAAGTTGGTGTCGAAAAGGATAGAATGGTAGTCGCGAAGCGTTTCTTCTCCAAGAAGATAGTATGTTAATGTTGTGCAAGGTGCGAGGGTGTGTTCCAACAGGATGAGCTAGATGGTAGTCGTCTCAGGACAAGGATACACGAAAGAAAGAAAGAAAGAAAGAAAGAAAGAAAGAAAGAAAGAAAGAAAGGAGACTCACCAAACCGCCAAAAGATTCCAGCCCGACCTCCCCGACGTTCGCGAACACCTCCTCTCGTGGACGTAGGCCGGGGTGGATGTGAGTTTGAGCCATTTCAGACGTTAGCGCCGAATCCGTTGTATACCCCGCAGTTGCTGTGCTGATGTTGTCCACGCTGATCGGGTTAAGATGTGCAGAAGTGAAGCCGGCGATCGCGAAGGCCGCCCGAAGCGCAGAAGAAGCGTCTTCGAGGGCCGATCGTGCTGCGTCGATGCTGTCCGTGGCAGTGGCCAGTGCCACACGGGTCGTCGAAGGAAGAGCGAATCGCGCTGAGTTGACAGCGGAGCGAGTCGAACGGACGGCTTCTGTCGCAGCGAGCAAGGCTTTGAGGACCTCCGGACACGTAGACATAATGCTGCGAAAAGGGGGCGGTCGTCGCCCACAAAGTGTAGACAAGGCTTTCGAGTCGGTCAGACCGTGCATGCAGATGACAAGGTAAGAATGACCTGTCCGATGTTCACGCACGATGACGGCCTGCCCCTGGCCCACGCTCACGCTGTATGGCCTTATTTGGATCATACGTGGCATGCCACGTCTGAGCCGTCCGCTGTCTCTGTCTTTTTTCTCGTCGTTCCACTATGCAATCCCCCTGGCGACAACCTCCAGAGCCCCCACCGAAATCAAGAAAAGCGGCGTCTCCGCTTGTCGCTTGTGGTGAACTGCCAGTGCAGTCGTATCTCAGTGTTTCGGATCTGGTTTTACTGTAAGGGCCCTTCATTTACCCTTTTTTTCACGGATCGCTCACCCTCTATCTATTCCTTCCCCCGATCGTGCATCTCCTGTGCAGTCGGCGGTTCACGCTTATTTCCTGGAAGATCTTTCGTCGCTACTGCAAACATTTTGCTGACATATGCGACGATTGAGGCATCTGGGCTCGGGTCACAGGAGAATAGGTCGCACTCGAGTTTACCTCTGGCTCCACAGTTGCAGCGTGTAAGTCCTGAGCTGCTGACAGTGCTGGTATAATATTGAATTACGGCTTGAATAGTGCACGTAGAGACTGAAAGCCATGGCCACCGCATCGTGCGCTTGTGTTCCACCCCGATACCATCATCTGTGCTTGGCGTTATGTTCGAGAACGCCAGCTCGATGTTTCAGTGCAGCCCGAGCTCGGAGCACCTCCCGAAGCCGAAGTTCTCTTTGGCAAGGAGGAATTGGCCGCGTAGATCTTGGATCGAGTTCCAAGCTTTGCACGCATGGTGTTTTTTTCTGCAATTTGTCGTATTGTGTCGGTCTAAACCGTATTATAAGATCTTAGATGCTAATATATTTTCTCTGCCCCAGTTATTATTTGTTCTACCATGTTCTGTGCGCAGCCAGGGATATTGAGCCGTCGCGTGCCTCAAGGGTCCCGATACGCGGGACCGGCGCACTGGGTTGTGTCGCCGTTTGGGCTTAGAAGCTCGTGTCTGTACTACAGACACGAGTAGTTTAAGCCAGCGGGGACCCGTGATATCTGCTCGGAAAACCGAGGTCAAAGTCCTAAGACAAAGATCCGATGACTACCCTCGATCGCATTTCACATATCACTTGGTAAGTTTTTCTTTCTTGTGATGCTATGGAGATCGCGTCTCCTAGCATTATCTTTTACTGCTGACATTAAATTAAATTATTCTAATATAAAAGAGCCAAGATTTTACGAACTGTATCCAGCACGAGCAATGGCGAAACGCAACAGACCTATTGAGATCAGCGACGACGAGCAACCTGCGAGCATCCGCAGCTCCCCGGATCCCGACACGGACGACTCGGTCGCTGCGAAAAGGCTGGCGCTTTTCAACAAACGTTTCGACACTGCGAACAGATCAAACGAGGAAGTACTCCGTAAGTTATTATTTCTGCCTTTATTCTATTTTATTGATCATTATGTTACTGCCAGGTTCGCAAATGAAGTTGTGGAAATCACCGTGCTACTTACATTTCAACATGCCACCGGACATCGTCAACGGAAAACGACAGGGTGTCGTATTGTATAGTTATCAATGCAAAGAGTGAGTGACGATATAATCCTTGTAGAATATATACTCATATTATATAAATTTTAGACATCCCTCCGCACAGCCGGTCATGAGGCGACGCGACGATGCTTCAACTGCGAACATCCTGCGTCATGTCAAGAGGTGCGCGCCTGAGGAAGATGGGCAAACTGAGCTCCTCAGGAGCTTCGCGAACGGCTCGACTTATACCAAATCTCGACTTCGGTTTCTTCTCGTCCTCTGGATTATCCGCCACCACCGGCCGTATGCAATTATTCAGGATGCTGAGTTAATCTTGATGTTCCGCATGTTTTGCGCGCGCGTCGAGGTCCCTTCTCCTATGACATTGTCGCGCGATGTCCAGGAAATTTTCGTTATGGCGAAGATAAACATCATCGCTAAGCTGAAGGTACGTAGTATTTACTTCATTCTTGGGAATGGTCTTGCCCCAGCGAGCGCGGCCATTGAGCTCGGTGCTTGATGTATACACCAGTATCGACGGCATACACTTGTGAACACGAACGCTTATTTGTAACTCTTTTTTCAGGAATACCCGGGGAAGTTTCACATCGGCATTGACGGGTGGACTTCCCCAAACGTTATCTCGTTCTTGGGTGTTGTCGTCCATGTGGTCGAAAACAAAAAAATATCATCGTTCATATTGGACTTCGTGAAGTAAGTATACAAGGGATTTGAATACTCGGAACTGATGTTCTCTTTTAGACTCACAAAGGCACACTCCGGCAGCTATCTCGCCGAAGAGCTCGTCAAATGCCTTAAGGAGTACGGGATCAGTAAGAAGGTAAGGTAGTGCACCAATCGCAAAGCTTATGAATTAACGTAGTTTACCTCTAGATCCTTGGCATTGTCTGCGATAACGCGTCAAACAACGACACCCTCATATCTCAACTGGAGCTCGCGCTGAATGGTCAAAACGGGGTGCACACGCGCATACGTTGCTTCGCTCACATACTGAATCTTGTCGTTAAGGTAAGAATTAAAATTAAGGCTTACGATACATCATTAACGTTATATTAGGCTACACTATCTCTATTCACCTACGAGCGCAAGGCTGCAAGGACAGGTGATGGAGCAGAGGATGACGAAGATGACGACATGGATAGTGTCGACGGCGATGATGACAATGACACGGACAGTGGGGATGATGGTGACAGCATTGATACTGACTCGGTTGTCGATGTCGCTCGCGAGGATAGCGATGAAAGCTTTTTAACAGAACTACAGAAGGAAATCGAGAAACGAGAGAAGCTACGTCCAGATCAACTTCGTCTCGGACGCGGCGCGATAACTAAGGTGAGTAATTTCTGACATTATACTTTATTACCTGTAATAACTTGTTTCATAGCTCAAACGGCTCGCAAAGCGTACCTGCCATTCGCCGAATCTTGTGAATGACTTGAAGATGTGCTGCGCCGCGACAGAAACTGTCCCGGCAAAAAAAATGGTGCGCGCCGTTCCAACTCGATGGAACTCGGTCACGGAGGCTATTGGGCGCGCGCTCTACTTGCGCTCGGCGCTCGATAAGCTCGTTGACCTCAAGCATCATAACGGCCCGCAATCATCTCGACTCAATCGCTACAAATTCAAATCAGAAGAATGGGAGATTCTCGCACAGTTATATACTGTCCTTGAGGTGCGTACTATTGTACAATTATATTTATTAATGTTTATTAATGTCCACTGCTAATCTACATTATATATGAAGCCTTTTCTATGTGCAACACAGAGAATATCACAGTCGAAAACACCCCTTCTCCACGAAGTTATCCCTCTTATCGACATGCTCTCGACAATACTCGATACAGCCATTCTTAACAAGATGCACCATCCTCTCGTCCGTGCTGCGGCCTCGCGAGGTCGAGAAGTACTAAATAAGTACTACGCTAAATCCGACGAGTCAATCATGTATCGTATGGCGATGAGTAAGTCTTTCATCTCCTATCTAAATTATTCTTATTTATTCTTTTCATAGTGCTTCATCCACGCTACAAGACTGCCTACTTCGAAAAGCAGAAATGGCCGGCTGAGTGGATTTCTGCCGCGAAGGAGGTGCTTTTGGAGCAATGGGACGAAAATTACAAGCCCACGGTCTATGAAGACGAGCCCGCTGCTGATGACGACACTACTGACAATGCGCCAGACATTTTTTCAAACATCGACAATTGGGGGAAAAATGGAGACTCGCAGACTAAACTAAACGACTACCTTCACAGTCCGATTGTCTCGACGTGCAAGGATCCTATTGCGTACTGGGCACACATTGCTAATACTGGAGACGAATTTGCTCGTATGGCATTAGACTTCCTTTCTGCTCCAGGTACGCCTTTTTTTCTTTGTCTGCTTTATTATTTATATATTTATTGACTCTATTAATCATAGCGACGTCTGTTGATGTTGAACGCTCATTCTCGCAGGGCACGCTGACAGTCTCCAAGTACAGGCACGCTCTTTCGGATGAGTCGACTCGTGCACAGGTCGTTCTCGGCTCGTGGTCCCAGGTCTCAGGTGCGATAGTGGAAACTGATATTATTGAAGCCTTCGACAAAAAGCAGAAACGTATCAATTCAAAGGAGAAGGATGGGGATAAAGATGTAGAAGCCGAGGGTTAGCTCGTAGAGCAGTTTTGTGTAGTTTGTCTTTTCAATTCTTATGAGTGCTGCATAATGGTACAAAAACCCGTGAAGACTCGTGAACTAACCCGTCGACCTCCTTGACCTGGAACCACGGGTTTCTGGGGACCCGTGGATCCGTGTCTCAACGGATCCAGGTCAAGCCGGGTCCGGGTCGAGCTTTTTTCGTCACGGGTGACCCGCGAAACGGGTCCGGGTCAACCCACGGGTGGACTCGTGGTATGCCCTAGCTCAAAGGATGCAGCAGAAGAAAGTGATCTTTACAAACTACTGAATAAAATACAGCTTGGCAAACTAGCCAATCTAACAACTGAGAGCAAGGTAGCTGGACAAGAGGCAATGTCAGACACAGGCACCAGAGCAGGTGCAAGGACATTGGCAATAGTGTAAACCCAACCTTATGTGCCTGAGGCTGTGACCTCTTTGTGGATGGTGCCTGTGCATGCTTCTGCTACAACACTGAAACCTGTTCTTTTGATCACATGTGTGAGTTGTTGCTGAGAACAGTCGGACTGAGCTCATTGTGAACTTTGATATTCTACTTTTTGGTTGCAGGACCTGTACCAGTGTTGAAATTATGGCCGGCTACCAGTTTTGAGTGCCTGGAGCTAGGGCATACCACGAGTCCACCCGTGGGTTGACCCGGACCCGTTTCGCGGGTCACCCGTGACGAAAAAAGCTCGACCCGGACCCGGCTTGACCTGGATCCGTTGAGACACGGATCCACGGGTCCCCAGAAACCCGTGGTTCCAGGTCAAGGAGGTCGACGGGTTAGTTCACGAGTCTTCACGGGTTTTTGTACCATTATGCAGCACTCATAAGAATTGAAAAGACAAACTACACAAAACTGCTCTACGAGCTAACCCTCGGCTTCTACATCTTTATCCCCATCCTTCTCCTTTGAATTGATACGTTTCTGCTTTTTGTCGAAGGCTTCAATAATATCAGTTTCCACTATCGCACCTGAGACCTGGGACCACGAGCCGAGAACGACCTGTGCACGAGTCGACTCATCCGAAAGAGCGTGCCTGTACTTGGAGACTGTCAGCGTGCCCTGCGAGAATGAGCGTTCAACATCAACAGACGTCGCTATGATTAATAGAGTCAATAAATATATAAATAATAAAGCAGACAAAGAAAAAAAGGCGTACCTGGAGCAGAAAGGAAGTCTAATGCCATACGAGCAAATTCGTCTCCAGTATTAGCAATGTGTGCCCAGTACGCAATAGGATCCTTGCACGTCGAGACAATCGGACTGTGAAGGTAGTCGTTTAGTTTAGTCTGCGAGTCTCCATTTTTCCCCCAATTGTCGATGTTTGAAAAAATGTCTGGCGCATTGTCAGTAGTGTCGTCATCAGCAGCGGGCTCGTCTTCATAGACCGTGGGCTTGTAATTTTCGTCCCATTGCTCCAAAAGCACCTCCTTCGCGGCAGAAATCCACTCAGCCGGCCATTTCTGCTTTTCGAAGTAGGCAGTCTTGTAGCGTGGATGAAGCACTATGAAAAGAATAAATAAGAATAATTTAGATAGGAGATGAAAGACTTACTCATCGCCATACGATACATGATTGACTCGTCGGATTTAGCGTAGTACTTATTTAGTACTTCTCGACCTCGCGAGGCCGCAGCACGGACGAGAGGATGGTGCATCTTGTTAAGAATGGCTGTATCGAGTATTGTCGAGAGCATGTCGATAAGAGGGATAACTTCGTGGAGAAGGGGTGTTTTCGACTGTGATATTCTCTGTGTTGCACATAGAAAAGGCTTCATATATAATGTAGATTAGCAGTGGACATTAATAAACATTAATAAATATAATTGTACAATAGTACGCACCTCAAGGACAGTATATAACTGTGCGAGAATCTCCCATTCTTCTGATTTGAATTTGTAGCGATTGAGTCGAGATGATTGCGGGCCGTTATGATGCTTGAGGTCAACGAGCTTATCGAGCGCCGAGCGCAAGTAGAGCGCGCGCCCAATAGCCTCCGTGACCGAGTTCCATCGAGTTGGAACGGCGCGCACCATTTTTTTTGCCGGGACAGTTTCTGTCGCGGCGCAGCACATCTTCAAGTCATTCACAAGATTCGGCGAATGGCAGGTACGCTTTGCGAGCCGTTTGAGCTATGAAACAAGTTATTACAGGTAATAAAGTATAATGTCAGAAATTACTCACCTTAGTTATCGCGCCGCGTCCGAGACGAAGTTGATCTGGACGTAGCTTCTCTCGTTTCTCGATTTCCTTCTGTAGTTCTGTTAAAAAGCTTTCATCGCTATCCTCGCGAGCGACATCGACAACCGAGTCAGTATCAATGCTGTCACCATCATCCCCACTGTCCGTGTCATTGTCATCATCGCCGTCGACACTATCCATGTCGTCATCTTCGTCATCCTCTGCTCCATCACCTGTCCTTGCAGCCTTGCGCTCGTAGGTGAATAGAGATAGTGTAGCCTAATATAACGTTAATGATGTATCGTAAGCCTTAATTTTAATTCTTACCTTAACGACAAGATTCAGTATGTGAGCGAAGCAACGTATGCGCGTGTGCACCCCGTTTTGACCATTCAGCGCGAGCTCCAGTTGAGATATGAGGGTGTCGTTGTTTGACGCGTTATCGCAGACAATGCCAAGGATCTAGAGGTAAACTACGTTAATTCATAAGCTTTGCGATTGGTGCACTACCTTACCTTCTTACTGATCCCGTACTCCTTAAGGCATTTGACGAGCTCTTCGGCGAGATAGCTGCCGGAGTGTGCCTTTGTGAGTCTAAAAGAGAACATCAGTTCCGAGTATTCAAATCCCTTGTATACTTACTTCACGAAGTCCAATATGAACGATGATATTTTTTTGTTTTCGACCACATGGACGACAACACCCAAGAACGAGATAACGTTTGGGGAAGTCCACCCGTCAATGCCGATGTGAAACTTCCCCGGGTATTCCTGAAAAAAGAGTTACAAATAAGCGTTCGTGTTCACAAGTGTATGCCGTCGATACTGGTGTATACATCAAGCACCGAGCTCAATGGCCGCGCTCGCTGGGGCAAGACCATTCCCAAGAATGAAGTAAATACTACGTACCTTCAGCTTAGCGATGATGTTTATCTTCGCCATAACGAAAATTTCCTGGACATCGCGCGACAATGTCATAGGAGAAGGGACCTCGACGCGCGCGCAAAACATGCGGAACATCAAGATTAACTCAGCATCCTGAATAATTGCATACGGCCGGTGGTGGCGGATAATCCAGAGGACGAGAAGAAACCGAAGTCGAGATTTGGTATAAGTCGAGCCGTTCGCGAAGCTCCTGAGGAGCTCAGTTTGCCCATCTTCCTCAGGCGCGCACCTCTTGACATGACGCAGGATGTTCGCAGTTGAAGCATCGTCGCGTCGCCTCATGACCGGCTGTGCGGAGGGATGTCTAAAATTTATATAATATGAGTATATATTCTACAAGGATTATATCGTCACTCACTCTTTGCATTGATAACTATACAATACGACACCCTGTCGTTTTCCGTTGACGATGTCCGGTGGCATGTTGAAATGTAAGTAGCACGGTGATTTCCACAACTTCATTTGCGAACCTGGCAGTAACATAATGATCAATAAAATAGAATAAAGGCAGAAATAATAACTTACGGAGTACTTCCTCGTTTGATCTGTTCGCAGTGTCGAAACGTTTGTTGAAAAGCGCCAGCCTTTTCGCAGCGACCGAGTCGTCCGTGTCGGGATCCGGGGAGCTGCGGATGCTCGCAGGTTGCTCGTCGTCGCTGATCTCAATAGGTCTGTTGCGTTTCGCCATTGCTCGTGCTGGATACAGTTCGTAAAATCTTGGCTCTTTTATATTAGAATAATTTAATTTAATGTCAGCAGTAAAAGATAATGCTAGGAGACGCGATCTCCATAGCATCACAAGAAAGAAAAACTTACCAAGTGATATGTGAAATGCGATCGAGGGTAGTCATCGGATCTTTGTCTTAGGACTTTGACCTCGGTTTTCCGAGCAGATATCACGGGTCCCCGCTGGCTTAAACTACTCGTGTCTGTAGTACAGACACGAGCTTCTAAGCCCAAACGGCGACACAACCCAGTGCGCCGGTCCCGCGTATCGGGACCCTTGAGGCACGCGACGGCTCAATATCCCTGGCTGCGCACAGAACATGGTAGAACAAATAATAACTGGGGCAGAGAAAATATATTAGCATCTAAGATCTTATAATACGGTTTAGACCGACACAATACGACAAATTGCAGAAAAAAACACCATGCGTGCAAAGCTTGGAACTCGATCCAAGATCTACGCGGCCAATTCCTCCTTGCCAAAGAGAACTTCGGCTTCGGGAGGTGCTCCGAGCTCGGGCTGCACTGAAACATCGAGCTGGCGTTCTCGAACATAACGCCAAGCACAGATGATGGTATCGGGGTGGAACACAAGCGCACGATGCGGTGGCCATGGCTTTCAGTCTCTACGTGCACTATTCAAGCCGTAATTCAATATTATACCAGCACTGTCAGCAGCTCAGGACTTACACGCTGCAACTGTGGAGCCAGAGGTAAACTCGAGTGCGACCTATTCTCCTGTGACCCGAGCCCAGATGCCTCAATCGTCGCATATGTCAGCAAAATGTTTGCAGTAGCGACGAAAGATCTTCCAGGAAATAAGCGTGAACCGCCGACTGCACAGGAGATGCACGATCGGGGGAAGGAATAGATAGAGGGTGAGCGATCCGTGAAAAAAAGGGTAAATGAAGGGCCCTTACAGTAAAACCAGATCCGAAACACTGAGATACGACTGCACTGGCAGTTCACCACAAGCGACAAGCGGAGACGCCGCTTTTCTTGATTTCGGTGGGGGCTCTGGAGGTTGTCGCCAGGGGGATTGCATAGTGGAACGACGAGAAAAAAGACAGAGACAGCGGACGGCTCAGACGTGGCATGCCACGTATGATCCAAATAAGGCCATACAGCGTGAGCGTGGGCCAGGGGCAGGCCGTCATCGTGCGTGAACATCGGACAGGTCATTCTTACCTTGTCATCTGCATGCACGGTCTGACCGACTCGAAAGCCTTGTCTACACTTTGTGGGCGACGACCGCCCCCTTTTCGCAGCATTATGTCTACGTGTCCGGAGGTCCTCAAAGCCTTGCTCGCTGCGACAGAAGCCGTCCGTTCGACTCGCTCCGCTGTCAACTCAGCGCGATTCGCTCTTCCTTCGACGACCCGTGTGGCACTGGCCACTGCCACGGACAGCATCGACGCAGCACGATCGGCCCTCGAAGACGCTTCTTCTGCGCTTCGGGCGGCCTTCGCGATCGCCGGCTTCACTTCTGCACATCTTAACCCGATCAGCGTGGACAACATCAGCACAGCAACTGCGGGGTATACAACGGATTCGGCGCTAACGTCTGAAATGGCTCAAACTCACATCCACCCCGGCCTACGTCCACGAGAGGAGGTGTTCGCGAACGTCGGGGAGGTCGGGCTGGAATCTTTTGGCGGTTTGGTGAGTCTCCTTTCTTTCTTTCTTTCTTTCTTTCTTTCTTTCTTTCTTTCTTTCTTTCGTGTATCCTTGTCCTGAGACGACTACCATCTAGCTCATCCTGTTGGAACACACCCTCGCACCTTGCACAACATTAACATACTATCTTCTTGGAGAAGAAACGCTTCGCGACTACCATTCTATCCTTTTCGACACCAACTTCACCACTCGTGACCTCAATCTTCCCCGCCGTCTCGCACAAGCTCTTCCCGCTCCCACTGGACGGTTCAACGGTACCTGTGTCATTCATGTCATTGACAATCTCCTCAGTATTTATTTCGGATCCTCAAGTCCGCCAATCGTTGCGAAGTCGTGGAAGGCCTCGGTATGTTTCTCTTTCTTTTCTATAACTTATTAATAAAATTAATCAATTATATTAGGGATCTACGTTCATTCTATATGTTTTATCTACCTCTGTGATGGCAGCCGCTATTGCACAGACAAGTGAGGAGGTTGTAAATACAGTCAACAGCATTTCCGGTGATGACTCCGACACCGATGACATGCCAGAGTTGCTTGAGGAGCTTTATATAGTTTAGAGTAACTGTAGTGTCGTCTCAATGTCAATTAAACTTGGTTCTGTGCTCCGTGCAGTCAGGCTACTCATCACGAGCCTCTGCATCTTCGACGCAATTCCCACAGAGCTTATAGCCTCGCCCAAGCCTCACCCTCCACCCTCTGCATGCAGCGCACAGCACTCGTCCTGCCTCCCGCATTCCATTCCCAAACGCTCGACGCTGACTGATGATCGTGAAGGACCCAGCCAAGTCCGGCTACTCTGCACACGCTCTCTCGAGCTTCAACTCGCCCGACACAAACACGCCTGGCATGCAGCCGCCTGCGTCCTTCCTCTGCGGCGAGCCCACGCGGCGCCGCTTCTGGCGCGCGTTCGCCGCCGCGCTGCTAATCTGGCTGATGCTCTCCATGCTCGTGCGCAGCGCCCTCGACCTCGCGGGCGTCAGCAGGCACCGCGCACACGGGGTGAGCCCACCTCCTTCACTTCATTCATATGCACTTCCCTATCCCAACGTGATAATGACAGGGCATTGCGACCGACTGGCCCGAGTTCGCCAGGGGCGAGGTCGGCGCGTGCGCTCAACGCACGGACTGGCCTGCGTCGCTCTCTCCCCTCCAAACCGACTCTAAAGCGCAGCCGCAACACTCAGTCACGCAAGACTTCCTGGCCAATAAAAAAATGGACGCGCTGCCGCCGTATCATTCGCAGGTCTCCTTCACGCTCCCTGCGGGCGCCGAGTGGCTCTACCTGCTCTCGCGCGGCTCGCTCGCACACGGCTCCGTGCGCATCGAGCCCGCCACTTCCGACACAGTGTCCGAAACGGACATGGCCACCGTCGACGTGCGCGTGGGCGGTGCCCTTTTCATTCTCATCATATGAATCTTCTGTGTGCTTTCATGCCGTCTCTCTCAGACTGGCCTCATTGTATTCTCTTTTATTGTTCTCAAGACTCAATATAATGTTTTTAATGTCTAAATACTTATGAACTACCCGCGGGTATTGAAAAAATGCAAATCCTCGACCCGGACCCGTGACAAACCGTTTCTCACGGATCACCTGTCAACGGGTGATCCGTGAATACGGATCTGCAGTCCGGGTCGGGTCACGGGTACCCACGGGTTCCAGGGACTCGTGGTATGCCCTACTTTGAGCCCTGCATCCAAAACCCATCCTATTCAGCCTCCAGTGTTCCACTCAAAGAGCTCTTGAATCATGAGTAACCATTTTCTTTCTAAGTAAAGCCTAACCTTCATCTATCAGGTCTCACCATTAGCCTGACAATTAACACAGAAACCATGACAATTAGTAACATTGGCTGGGAAAATCCAGTGAGTCTTTAAGAATGAGAAAGTTGAGCAGAAATGATATTTTGCAATGCTCTCATAATTTTCCCACGTTTGAATGAGCACCTATTTGGGCGTGGGAAATCGGACTTAGGAAAAATTTGATGTGCATCATCAGTGCAACATCAATTTGTTTGCTTGCAACAGCAATTTTGTATTGACTTTCAGCAGGTTATTCATTTCTATTTTGCATGTATGTATGGTATGTACATAGCAGTGCCATCGGTTGCCACTGTCAATAGATTGCATGAAAGGGATAATGTATGTCCTGCAGCGGTGACAGCATTTCACGGGCAGGTCTGGTAAGACCAAGTAGATCATGTTCTTGCCCGTCACGTCGAGGATGCTCGACGCGTGGGGGTAGTCTGAGTCCCATCCGGCCTCCTCGCGCTGCTGCTGGCCGTACCCTCTATACGACCCCCCACGGATGAAACGGACGACACGGCATCTGCGTGCTTCACTTACACTCTCACAACTCAATCGTATCCTGCCACAAATGTAAGTAGAGTAGAAAAGGACAGAATAAAAACAAAATGACACACGAGTAACATGAACTGCATACGAGACGAGACATTGCTGCTGTTCGCAAGTTCCTTCGTGCGACTCAAGTACACATCCGTACAACCGTGAGCATCTAGCGATTGACCGACGGTGCTCAGAAGCTTGCACAAGCCCTCGATCTCTTCCTCTTCAGGGTTGTTGTCATTGCTGAGGAGTTTCTTGATGCACTCGTGCATGATGCGCTCCGTGAGCATCTGGAGCTTAAAGAGCTCGCCAATGAATTTCACGAGACCGAGACCTTGACGCTTCGCTTTCTGAGCGGAATAGTACTCTTCCGAGAACTGCGGTGTCTCGCCTGACTCCTTGTTCTCTTCCTTTTCGCTCTCGACCTTGAGCGCCTGATCCTCGTTCGCTTTTTCCGCGGCGGCAGCGGCAGTAGACTCCTTCTGCTTCCATCCGCGCTCGAAGTCTTCCTGACAACGGTTGAGGAGGTATTTGCGGAACAAGAGACCGCCAGTGATCGGCTTGCCCTCGGAGTTGCGAATCCCGTCGTCTTGGACGTCCGGACTGATTTGCTCCATCATTTTGCGGCACAAGCGGGCATACATCTCGCTCCATGTCGCCTCGTCCGTTGCTTTCTCAACACGAGCCGAATCACTTGGATGAGTGTGCGCCAGTCCTTCTCGCTTTCGCTCTTGTTTGCCCATTGGATGATCTGGTTCGAGATTGACTCGAACTTCTCCATCGTGAGCTTGTTGAGAAGCGAGCGGACCTTACGGTCGACGACCTCGGGAGCCATGCACCGCGCAGCAGCGTGTGCTCGAAGCCCGCGGGCGAGCCGAGTAGCGTGCGGTGCACGCGCGACGGGCTCGGCGAGAACGAGCGCACGTCATGGATGAGCGTCTGCGAGGCGACCGACGGCGAGAGCAGGAAGTGCCCGATCGGCGAGAGCGCCAGCGACGTCGGCGTGTCCGTGTGCCCCGTGAGCGCGTACACCTCGAGGCCCTTGCGCAGGTCGAAGACCTGCAGCGCCACCTTAGCGGATGCACAAGAGCGTGAAAAACGAGAGAAGAAAATAACGCACGTGGATCTCGTTGTCCAGCGCGCCCGCGTACAGCGTCGCGCCGTCCGCGCTCCAGCAGACAGCCGTGACGGGGCAGCCCGTCGTCCGCGCCCGTCGCGACAAGCTCGACGCCCGCGCCGCCCGCGAGCGTGCGGTCCAGCGCGTTCACGACGCCGCGGTGCGCGCGTTGCGGCGCGCGCGCGTCCTTGTCGTGAGGTTTGTGTAGTGCAGGCAGCCGTCCGCGGAGGCGGTGTAGAGCAGCGGTGCGAACAGCGACCACTGCAGGTCGAGCACGGGCGCCTTGTGCAGCGTTGTTAAGTGCCCGTAGTTTGTTGTGGGTGGGTAGGTGCGCCAGAGCGCTGCGGACGGTGCGGGGTGGTGAGTCCTCGGGGGCGTATTGAGAGAAAGATGGGAGGATACGCACAGACGCTCCGGTCCGCTGAGCACGCCGCGACGTTCTGGCCGGAGGGGTCGAACCTGCAGCTCATGATCTCCGCCTGCGCACCGCGTCAGCTCCCCGAAGACATATCCTCAGCGTTCTGGACGACTCACCGTGTGCGCGCCAGCGAGGCTGACGATGGGCGCCTCGAGGCCGCTCGCATCCATGTCGACCGCCACCGGCTTTCTGCTTGAGCTGACTGGGACCCAACGATTCGCAGTCGCCTCGAGCGGCGCGACGGGCTCCAGCACCATCACGTTTGCCGCATGCGCTGCCGAGAACTGCGCCTGTGCTGCGCTGATGCAATTCGCGTCATTGAATACCTCTCCGCGCTTGCTGCCCATCGGTCCTGCACCAATAGCGCTGGGACCATCTTGACTGGATGAGCGGACCATAGGCGACGAGCAGCCGCCCGTAAACGGAGGTCCGCCCGGTGGGCCGCCTATAGACGTCGAGCACATGAAGCGCTCCTCGCTCGACAGTTTGTCCGGTGCGGAGAAGTTGCCCATAGCCGCAAAGCCTGAGGCTGACTTTCCGAAGCTGTTCAGGAAGCCGGTCACCAAACCCACTGATGCTTGACGCGCCGCAGTCGAGGAGGGCGGACCTATGCCACCAGACACGCCTCGTCGGCCAGAACCACCGCAGTCCATTGAACGTGCTTGTTCGGAGGGCTCAAGCCCGGTAGCTTCAAGAGAAGGGAGGTATCTGGTTTCTTCTTGCAGACCGACATAAACTGCATGAGGAAGTCGCAGTCGTAACTAAGCAAAGAAAAACAATCAGTACAGCGATTCATATTGAGTGCATGGAAGTAATGAGACATACCAGAATTTGCCATCCTTTGCATTCGCGTTGAGCTCCAGCTTGGAGCCCTTGACCCCTTCGGGATACTGGACTTTATCGAGGTCTTGGATGTGACGAGCGGTAGCGAGAGCGGAGGTGTTGCGGAAGGCCAGGCCTGTGTGTAGAGGAGAGGTCAAGCGGGCCGAGAATAGGACTCGGGACAGCTCGTTCTCCTTCTTTGACTTGATTTCAAGGCTAACCTTCGGCTTCTCTTCCTCCTTCGCCTTGATTCTGAGTTCTTCCTCCTTCTGCTGACGCTCCTCGTCTCCGCACGGTCTTCGTCGCGGGTGCCCACAGGTAGCTCGCGTCGTGCGCGTCCTGCTGGATGTCGACCGCCGGGAAACGGTTCTTGTCGAATATCACCGTGTAGTGCGTCGCGCACTGTACCTTACTGCTCCGCGTGCGCCCGCAGGAAGAAATCGAAGTTATACACCGCAGTGACGCCCCAGTCGACGAGCGTTCCGGCCTTCGTGTTCGAGGTCTTATCCGCCTGGTCGGGCCTCATCGGAAAAAGCGCGTATGGCGCCGCTTCCCACAGATCGCGATGGTGAGCTTGGGACTGTAGGTGAATTCTAGGAGCTTAAATACGCGCTTATGAACAACAAGATCCTCTTCGGCAGCCTCACTCCAAGACGCAGTAGCTAGTATGCGACTCGAAGACTGGCTCGTTTGCGAATAAGGCGTGGTGGAGCGCACAGGAACATTCACGCTCGCATTATCTGCGAATGTCTTCTGAGAATTAGGCGAGAGTGCGGTGCGCGTCGAGGTCACGGTCGCCTTGTTCGGAGAACCGTTAGAGCCGCCCTTGGAAGAAACGTTTACTTTGGAAGAAGATGCGGTGCTCGTGGACCCATGCGTCTCTGTACCAGGCGTCGCCTGAAAACGCGATACAGTTGTCTTCAGCGGGGCAGGAGTGCTCTTCTGAGCCGGCTCGCCATTGCCATTATTGCCGTTCCCGTTACTGGTGGCATCTTCGGTCGCACCATTACCGGCCGGACTTGCGGGCGCTGTGCTGGGTTCGCTAAGCGCGCGCTGGAGCGGCGCGGGTGTCGGGGCGGGGAGATGAACGCGACTTTCTTGCTGTGACTTTGGCCCTCTGCAATGGTGGCGTGTGTGTCTGCGGTGCCGTCAGTTCGCTTACGCGTACTGCGCGCAGCAGATATCGAGGCGGCAGACGACTCGAGGGTGTCACGGCGCGGCAGCTCAGTATGTGTAACAGTGGCGGCGCTCAGGCTGGCCCGGTCATCGATAGACGGAGCGATGGAGGGAGCCCATACGGCAGTCGGGGCGGGGCAGGGAGCTTGGGCCAGCGACGAAGGAGGAGTGAATTTATCGCTAACGGTGCCGTTCACCGTTCCGAAACTTATCGGATTTGCTGCAAGAAAGTGGGTCAGAAGTGCGAAGATAGTGGGAAAGGCTGGAAGGACATACCCGTCTTGGCCGGGGGGACACTGCCCCTCGGTCCACTTGCGATCCCAACACCAGCGACTGCGTTTCCGAATTGCGAGGATCATCTCGAGTGGGTCGGAGGGACAGGTGCTGGGGACTGAGAGCGAGGAGAGGAGGAGGCGGGTTGGGCCCTTAGCCGAAGCAAACTTTTGTAGGAGAGGCGCGGGTGTCTTTGCTACGGACGTTGATAAACCCTTGTTTAGCCTGCCGCACGTCGATCGAGAACAAAAATCGCAAACAATCCAAGATCGCTCACGGACTACTGAGTGGGGATCGGTTTGAATAAAAAGATTCGTTGTCAGTTTTTTGAGCTTGTCGGAGGATGTCCTGTGCTTGCGTGGTCGTGAATTGACCTGCTAGCAACAGTCTTGATCGCTCGACCGAGAGCTGGTGGTGAAGAAGGAGGCACGTTCATTTTAGTGAAGTCCGTTTTCCCACACCCTAATGCACGTCCATTGGCTAACAGTGTGATGTGACAAGTGTAACTCATGATCATTTTCATTGCCACGTCACTTTGTCTTTTCACCGCCATCATCCCCCTTATATTTGTTTTCCCGTTCTCTCTCGCTATATTCCTTCTGACCCATCTCTGCGCGGCTGAGGGGGCGACCAATTAGGAGCCCGCCGCGCGAGTGGGGTGGTGTGCTGAGCTGTTATGCTTCCTTGGGATGTCCTGGGGGAGCGATGGCCTGCATGCTTTTTTATTCCCTTCGCTTTTTCACCCTTTCCCATGATGCAGATGCAAGAACAGCAGGTCCAACAGAATGGCCAGAACGGGAGCGCGGCGTATGGTGGCTTTGGTGGATACGGCATGAACGGCGTGCTCGGGATGGGCATGGGCGGAATGGGGGGCATGGGCATGCTCAATGTCAGTGGTTGCCCTTACAGCCCGCAAATGGGGTCTTTCCAGAAGGTGAGCAGGCCCCCTTTTTCCTGGCAAGGAAGTGGTTGCTATAACAATTTTTAGCAGAGCTTTAACCAGCAACGTATGGGCTCGCTAAATGTCCCCGTTACTCCTACGGTGGCGTATTCACTGGTCGCGCTCAACGCGGCGCCCGGCTCCGCAGGCAACGCGACGGGACGCACCGTCTACGTCGGCAACCTCCCTTCGACTGTGTCGGTCGACGAGCTGCTCAATCTCGTGCATTTTGGCCCGCTTGAGTCCATTCGCGTGCTTCCCGAGAAGTCGTGCGTGTTCCTGAGCTTCCTCGACGGTGCCACCGCTACGG